>PVIC010051878.1:0-12373 GCA_004025085.1 Thryonomys swinderianus | reverse complement strand
AATTATAATCGCTGGAAAAACTTCAATAGTGGGTTTCCCTGAATGCCAATGATGAGGAACAGAGGATGGAAGCTGACAGAGGCCTGCTGAGGCCAACAGAGCCTCTCTTGGGTCCTTTAACACTGGCTGTGTGGAGTGATGGGAAAGTCTGGAAGAAGGGTGTCAAAGGCCCTTCAGGCTGTGGGCTGTGGATAGCTCAGAGTCTGGTGGATAAATTGAAAGAATCCCTGCAGATAACCCTGTACTTCCCCCAAGGAAAACTGATGATAGGGCAGGGCAGGGCCAGGTAGGGATGGAGGGAATCCCTTCTAAATTTGTCAAGGTCAAGGCCTTCCAAAATTATCACAGGGTAACATAGCTGAGAAACACAGAAAACAGATCTGGACTGAGGAGCAGAGAGGAGCCAGCCCCAGGAGCCAGGGATCCTGGGTGCTCTGTTCTGAGGCATATGGAGGATCCCACTTTCTGCATGAGGTGACTCTACCTGAGAGACCTCTCAGTGAAGCTCAGATTTCAGTGTTACTTACGGAAAGGCCTAGTGGAGGCCACCCTCAAAAGCCCTCAATGCCAGTGATAAAATAGGGCAAACTGAAGCTGTTAGAAAAACTGTCCTTGCCCAGCAACAGCCAGGCTGACTCAGGCTAATGCACACACATTTCTTCACATCACAGTCAACTGCAAGTAATGAAAACTAAGACAAGATCCTGAAAGAAGCATGGGAGAAAAACACCTGTTGCATGGTCTATTTGGGATGTCTGGCTTTCCTTGTAAACAGTGGAGGCCAGAAGACAACGGAACAGCACCTCAGAGAGTGGAGTTCTAGCCCCAGAAACAATATTCTTCAAAATGAATTCAAAGCAAAGACTTTGGGAAGAGGGAAGCTGAGGCCCTGTGGAGGTTGCAGGCCTGCACTATGAGAAATTCTAAAGAGCAGAAGAAAGTGGCATATCCAATGCATTCCAGGGAGCAGAGAGGGCCTGGGAGGGAGGAGTGAATGTGGGGCCAATAATTTCTAAAAGAACATCTTTAGAAAATAAAATAAGAGAACTCCAGAAAGGGAGTAAGCGAAATCATTCCCATATAACATTCTAAGATGGTTCACCTCCTACTTCAATATTAGCCAACTGCACTTCCATTTCTGGACTAGCACCTGAAACTCACTACTGTTGCTGTAACAAATTACCTTGAATGTAGCAGCTCAGACAACACAAGTCCATTAACTGACAATTCTGAAGATCCAGAAGAACAGAGTGGGTATTACAAGACACAGTCCTAGCTGAAGGGGGCTGGCAGCTCCAGGAGAGCACTGGCTTCAGCTTGTCCCACCCAGAGTGCCATGGCCTTCGGCACATGGCCACCTCTCTCTTCGCCTCTTTCCTCTTCACATCTCTTCCTCTCACTTTTCCACTTCCCTCTTCTGCCTCTATAAGCCCTGGGGTCACCCTGGACCACAGCATCATGCAGGGCCATCTTCCTCCCTGAGACCCATACTGGAGACATGCAGGCTGATTTTTCCTCTGGCTTGTTGAGTGCCATTCACAGACCCCAGGGACCAGGATGTGGACATGACTGCTGGGATCTCTCGCTACCATCCCACCAAAAGAAGAGGCTGAGCTATCAATGTAGAAAATGAAATGGAACAGCAAAAGTGTATAAACTGTCCAGAGGAGGAGAGAAAAAGAGACAAAAAGCAAAGGAATACTTACAAAACTGATAGCAGGCTGGGAGGCTTAAAACAAGACGTCAAATGAAATAAATCAGACACATAAGCTTCAATACCATATGGTTTCTCTTACATGAGCAACACAAATTATAAATAAACAGCAAAATAAAAGATACACAATAGATAAAGGGAGACAGAGTGTCCTCAAATGAGAAGGGGTCAGGAGATGCAGGGAGGCGAAAGAGAGGGGAAGGGAATGAAAAGAGGAATTAAGACATGTTATGTGCCTATACAAATGCCACAGAAGCAATCTAAGTAGTATGTACTGTAGACATGTGCTAATGAAAAATGTAAAAAAAAAAAAAATCATTACTGGGCCGGAGATTTAGCTCAGTGGTTCCAGCGCCTGCCTTGCAAGTGCAAGGCCCTGAGTTCGATCCCGGTAACCACATACAATGCTGGGCATGGTGACTCACGCCCACCAGCAATCAATACCACATACCACAGTGCCGGGCATGGTGGCTCACGCCTGTAATCCCAGCACTCGGGAGGCAGAGACAGGAGGATTGCTGAGTTCGAGGCTTGCCTGGGCTACATAGTGAGCTCAGGGCCAGCCTGAACTACAAAGCGAGACCCTGTCTCAAAAAAAAAAAAAAAAAAACATCATTACTTACATTAGATGTAAGTGGGATAAATGAGAGACAGAGTTGCCTTTGTTTTAAAAATGTGTGCTCTGTTTTAAAGTTCATGGCTTTGTTCTAAAAAACAGCTTGTTTTGGAAGTGCTGTCAGCTCAGCACTGCTGTGGTGTCTGTCCAAGAACGCACAGGCTGCCTCACCGCAAGTGGCTTCCTGAGCCCTGCAGATGGGAGCGGGCACCTTTCTCCTCAAATAAATGCCCGCTGCAAATGCCAAAGAATATTAAATCAGTATTTTTCCCTTTCCAAAGAAGGAGGAATAGCCAAATAAAATAGAAGCTTTTTCCAAAACTCCCTGACTGTTCAAGAGCCAACACAGATGGACAAGTCAAAACAACCCAAATCCTGCAATTAGCTTCGACCCGTGAGGAGCCAGAGCTCGCGAACTGTCCCGCCGGGAAATCGGGCAGCGTCCCCTCTTCTCAGTACCAGGACCCAACAAGGACCCAGGGAACACTTACGGCTAGCGGAGACGTATTCCAGAAAATGTTGTCGGTGCACAGTGGTCCCCAGGCCCTTGGCGCTGGGCACAGCGCGTGGGAGCCTTTCCCTCCTCCCACTCCTCGCGCCCCGGCACTTCCGAGGGCGCCGCGGCCTCTTCTGGTTCCGAGCGGTGGCTGTGTGGGGGAGACTGCCGGCAACAGAAGCGGGACCAGAGAGGCGCAGCCGGCGCCTGCAGAGGGAGCCCGCGGGTGCGACCGGGTGCTGCGCTTCGCCGCGAAAACAGCGCCGGGGCTGGAGGCACAGCGCGAGAAGGGGCCCAGGTCGGGCGCAGGCGCCAAGCCGCCGACACCCTCGGTCCGCCTGAGTGGTGCTGGAGCCCGGTGCTCTCCGGGGTCCAGTGCTTTCCTCCCCTCTAGACGCGCGGTTACCGCCGTGCGCGGCTCCTCCGTCCGGGCGGTGAGGAACAGTGGGGGCGACTGATATGCGTTTCGTGTGTCAGAAACACAACTGTGTTAGTACGACAGTAAACTCAACAAATAGAGAAAGTTGTAAATGCCTAAAAACTCAAATGGAGTGTCAGGGGAAACCTAAATCCGTGTATCTGTTAAGTGGAATTTGTGAACAAACTATGTCTCTGGGCAGCGATGTAGCTCAGTGGTTCTGCGCCCGCGTGACAAGCGCAACCTCCCGACCTCCCGAGTTCAATCCCCGGTACCGCAAAACTAAACGCAAAGTATTTCTACATAGGAGCTTCCAGCCCCATAGGGTTTCACAGACATTACTATTAAAATGTAGTGAAAAGATGCTAATCTCACAGAAACTTTCCAGGAAACAGAAAGGGACTGTTTTCCAGCGTGTGGCACGGTTTCGGCATTCACAGTAAATAACCCCGGAGAAAACAGAGGAAAACGCAGTACCGCCGCCCAAGAGGGAATCCGCCGACGGTGCTGCCGAGCAGCTCAACGACCGGAGCCCGCGGCGAAATCCCGCAGCCGCCAAAAGAGGCGCCCCAGGCCCGGCTGCAACTTGGACTCTGCTCGCGGCTAAAGCCCGCGGGCGCCACCCAGTGGCCAAACCGGACTCTGACCACGCATGGACACCAGCTGCCCAGATCCTTCATCGCTATTCACTGCGGCCGGGTGGGTCCTCGCCTGGCGCGCCACGGCTCCAGTCTTGCGGGCAGCAGAAGCCCCTCCCGCCGTTCAAGGCAGCTCTTTCCGCAGGGGTGTCCGCTCACTCAGGGGCAGCGCGCTGTCTTCCTGCGGCACCCGGACCCGCATTGTGACCGGCAGAGCGCGGCCTGGTGCCGGGTGGCGACCCCCTGCTCTGCTGGACATGTTTTGTCCCCACCAAAGCCCTCAGGCAGCGGCAGCGGCACTGGCAGCGGCCGGGTGTGGGCAGAGACGAGGTCACAGGGAGGAGGCCGAGCGACACCCCTGCCCACTGCCCTGGGCCTGGCTCTGGTGAGCAGCGGGCCTCACTCTTGCGCGCCCTTCCACGTGCTCCGGGCCTGCCATGCCCACCTGTGCTCCCGCCATGTGGTGCCATCCGACCTCTCAGGACAGCATGATTACTTGGCTGACTGCACAGGAGCTAAGTGACCTCATTTCTTTACAAAGAACCCAGGCTCGGGCACTCTGTCACAGCAACTGAATGTGGATTAAGCCCCTGTGGAAATCACTGCAGTCTCTGCGGACCCTTCAAGTGGGAGATGCTGGGGTCCATCACCGTAACCCTGAAGGAGAGGAAGCAGTGAGGGAGCATCCTGTGCCCCCGCCTACGGTGGGAACCTGGACCCACAAGTGAGTGGACAGGGCACTTGGGGCCCTGCCCAGGGCTGGGAAAAGACTCCCAGCAGACGCTCCTCTGGGACCTGCCAGCACTCCGATATCACGAAACACCAGGAAGAGGCTGCTCTGCCAGCCTGCACCACAGGGCTGCCTTTCTCCAAAGTGAGAAACACCTTCTCCAGCCTGGGGCTAGCTGTGGGCACAGAACTGACTTGCCACGCAGGCACAGCGTGTCATGAGCTATGGTTCTGCAGATAGTGGGCTTGGGCTGGGAAGACACAGAAGTCGAGGCTAGCTTAGGCACCCCGAGTGTGTGCTCACAGTCAACATGAGGGTGTGCGGGAGTCAGGAAGGGGCTGGGAGAGGACGTGGTGCACCGCCCAGCTCTGCCCAAAGCCCCAGAGTCCAAGGCATGCAGGGTCCCCATGAGAGTGTGGCTGCGGCTGCCCATCACCTTGGTACCTCAGGGGCTGACAGCTGAGGGCAGACGGTGTCTTCACGCTGTCTGGAAGAACAGGGGTGCAGGGAAGCACTGGGTGCCTGGGGTGGAGAGGGGCCACTCACCTGGCACTGGCCAGCACCATATGTGGGGAGGACACAGGCTAAACAAGCATCCCTTTCAAAGTGGCAAGTTCAGGTTCAAATCAGGGACATACAGGCTTCGCAGAAAGGAAAATCTGCCCAGCATCTGGGACAAAGCAGAGCCATCTCATGGCTCTCCAGAAGGTAGCCATGTTTCTGGAGGGGCACAGGGGGCACTATTCAAGGAAGGAGTAACCAGGCCTGCAACAGTGTGAGGAGGGCCACTCAGTCATTCAGGAAGAGCTCCTCCCCACTTGGGTCTGGGTGCCCTAGACCATCATTTCCCTGAGCTGGCACCCTTGGCACAGGACCCCCTGACTCTGTGACAGGCGAATGGGTTTGGAGCCATGATAATCTCAGCCTCACGTGGACCACCTTTCTCCTGGAGACCTGGAAGGGCACCTGGTCCTGACTGCACTGCTGGCGGAGGCCGGGGTGTCCCAGGCTCCTCAAAAGGAGACACGAGACACAGAGTGGGTGGTGGGCTCATGAGCACAGGAAGGGCTGAAACCATAGCTTACGGACAACAAATGACTCAGTCAAACCAGAGAGAGACGCAGTGAACCTGGTTTGTACCACAGCAGCCACCCCCAGCCAGCTGTGCACAGACACCAGATGTCCAAAGGGATGAGAAAGGCAGAGAGAGCTGAAGGACAGCTGGGACATCCCCAGCATTTAGAGGTCATGAACAGAGCTGCCATGAATGTTTGTTAACATCACAACTTTCTGAGAAATTGCAGTATCACTGTGCATCCACTCACAGGGCCTGAGTCTCTGTCCTCAAGGACTGAGGCTGCTGCTCAGCCAGGGCTGCAGGGCCTCGTCACGGCTCCACTCGTGCCCCTTCCGGCTAGTGGCAGTCACTCCTCTCAAGTGCTCATCTCTGAGGAAGCGTCTGCTCCGTGGCCTGCCCACTTCCCAGTGCAGCGTCCTTTATTCTGCCCGGAGGCCTTGCTGAGCCGGGCCGGGGCAGTCAGGCACTGGTGTACAAGAGTGGAGCCGGCTCACCCGCTGGCCAGGTCCCCTTCTCTTGGCTCAGTGGTTCTCCAGCAAGCACAGTCCTGGGGCTCCTGCCCCCAGAAAGCCACCTTTGGGGAATGGTGTCAAAACAGGCCAGCATGGCAGAAACCAATATAACAGAGAAAGGTCATTTATGAAGAAAAAAGAAGTCGAGGTCTGATCCTGAAAACTCAGACTCCTGCCCTCGTGGGCAACCACATTTGCACTCTGGGGCTGAGCCCTCCCATCTCCCTGGACCAGCCTGCTCAGAGCATTGAAAAAGTCATCCTCAGGCAAGAGTCACAGCCCGCCGGGCCCTGAAGAGAGAAAGTAGCTGAAGTGCCAGCTGGGACTGGGCACTAGGTGTAGCCAGCAGCTATCACCAGGCTGGGCTCCTCACCGCCCTGCTGCCCCTCAGCCAGGCACCTCCAAGCACGTGACAGCAGTGCTAATTGGCCGAGTGGGGCAGAAACACCTCCAGGGAGGGTAATTGGACCCTGGAGTCCCCATGTTTCTGTGTGAGGGGAAGAGGCCACTGTCCCTGTTCCTAGTGCTTTCTTGAATCTAGACTTGCACAGACAAGGCCAGCTGCTCCCAGGACTGGCCAGGCTGAATGAGAGGTGCCACTCAGTGCCCAGCAGGTGGGGAGAAGCCAACCTCGGGCTCCACCAGGCTGAGGGCACCACAGGCACTCCTGCAGCTCCCACGGTAGGTTCCCACACATCCTTCACCCTCCGTAAGATGACTGTCTGGGACCCGATCACAGCCCATGGGGCGCTGCTCCAGCCCCCACCTCCACCACAGTCCCATGCGCCGACACCCTTGGCAGTCAGAGGTCTTCCAGGCACCGTTTCCACAGCCCACCTTGTCCACCCTGCCCTGCCTGGCCTCCTGATCCCCACTCTAGAACACTGGGAGTCTGCCAGGGAAGCCCTAACCCGGAGTGACCTGCTCCGCGGCTCCTCACCCTGCCTGCTGGCCTCACCCTTCCTCTAACCCCATGTGCTGCAGGACACCAACAGGACACCTGGGCCCTGCCTCACTGTGCCTGCTGTGGAAGCAGGTGGACAGAACCAACAACACCAGGGGGATGTGGCCCTACACCCCTTCCTGTCCACTCTTGTTACTTTATCTTTGGTGAGGAAAAAATGAGCACATGCCTTCCTCACAGCTGGGAAGTTATGGGCCGTGGACAGTGCACAGGGTTCAGGGTTGCTGAGAATGGCAGCCCGACACTGCTCCTGCCAGGGGACCAAGGGAGGGTCTGCTCGGAAGCAGGACAGCCCCTGCCCCGACCCTGCATGGTGTGGCCACCTGTGCCCAGTGAAAATCCAGGCTCCCCAGGCAAAGCCTGAAAAAGCCGCCACAGAGCCTCCCTCCTGGCTGCGGTCTGGCTGGCCCCTGGGCAGTGTGGGTTTTCCAGGAGAGACAGAGGGAGTGTTTCAAGCCCCGCTCTGCAGCAGCTGCCCTGGGCGGGGCTAGTTTCCCGGGTGTTGCTAGGAACTGAGCTCCCCCAAAACGTATTTGGTGTTAAAACATGGGATTCTGGCCCTGTACACTTTCCGTTCTGGTTACTGACCCCACAGAACTGCTGTCCAAAACCCTTCTAAATGAAATGCCTTCAGGAGAACGGCACAAAGGATGTAGTTCACTGGGAAACAGTAAGTTGTCTAAGTTCTCCACACCACGTAGTGATTTCCATTCCTTCTCAGAGTATTATTCTCCTATTTCTGGCTTCATGGTATCGCATGCTGCCCTCTGACCTCTGTCTACACTGTGTTCGTTGGTGTCACCTTGATTCCTAGGGACTCTGCCAGGGGAGCCAGTCAGCGTGACCTTGAGGACACAGCAGGACCCTGCCCTGGGTCCTGGGATGACCCCGGCTGCTGCCCACGGTTGCCCCTGCTTGCTCCTGTCCTCTAGCTCACTGTCACTGCAGCAGTCAGAGCCATTCATCCATCTTAACTGGGGGTTGGGCCACGCTGCCGCCCAGCGCAGTGGAGACCATTGTTCTTGGCTTGGCCCCGCCAGCCCTTGGTGACACCCCCAGACTGAAGGTGCTTCCTGCTGCCCCACTGCCTCGGCACCTGGTGGCTTCGCTCTGCCTCCCCACACTTCGCCTGTGCACAGGAAGCTGCATGTTGGGGTCTCATCTGCCGCAGACTTTGCCTGAGGGTCTCCTGCTCCTTGGTGCTCACCCTCCTGGACCTACTCACACCCCCGTTTGCTACTTCTAATACTCTGCATAATTTACTTGTGTATTATGAGCAGTATTTGTTTGCAGGCATCTACCCTGCCTGCCCTGGAATTTATATTGCATTTCACAGAAGCAGGCTGGGCTTTTTCCTCCCCATTTATCCCTGTGGTCTGAAACAAGGACCCTGCGGAGCGGGGTAGAACAGACTGCTGGTTAGTGCTGGTGTTGCCTCCCACCCATCTTGGCCTCGAACCCCAGCCTCCTGCCCAGCTCCAATGGGCACAGGCTTCCAACTGGTGCTATGTGCATGGCAACTCGTGCAACATAGCAGATCCTTAACTGAGTTCTTCGTTTCCCTGCCCCACAAGTGCTCTTTCCCTTCTGTGCTTTGACCCTAAAGAAACTACCTCGAGCCCCCGATTCCAGACACATCTGAGAGCAGGGCTGTGAGTCCAGACAAGCCATGGGCTTTGGTTCCAGATCTCCCATCCTAGCCCTACATTCTGCTGTGCGTTAGAAGTACTAGTCATTATTTTCAATGTTTATTTTATCACATGATTAATTTTTATTATATTTTCTGTGATACAAAAGTCTTTTTCATTATCTTTTCCCTGCATTGTTGTTTGTTTGGTTTTTTTTAGACAGGGTCTCGCTTTGTAGTTCAGGCTGGCCCTCAGCTCACTATGTAGCCCAGGCAAGCCTCGAACTCAGCAATCCTCCTATCTCTGCCTCCTGAGTGCTGGGATTACAGGTGTGAGCCACCATGCCCGGCACTGTGGTATATGGTATTGATGGCTGGTGGGCCTGAGTCACCACGCCCAGCATTGTATGTGATGACCGGGGATCAAACTCAGGACCTTGCGCTTGTGAGCCAGGCGCCAGAACCACTGAGCTAAATCTCCGGGCCCTCCCTGAATTGTTTTGCCCATTCCCATCTGTTTCACACTTCTAGATGATTGTAAATTATTCATCCTGTTTCAAGAAAAAGAAACCGTGGGATCTCAGAATCGAGTTAAATTTCAAGGTGGATGTTGAGATATTGACGCACAATGTTCTGTATTTTTAGTCACACAGTTCTATTTAGCAATCGCTGCCATGAGAGAAAGACTGCATTTTTAACTGCATTTTGAAATCCCTTCATTAGGATAGTGTTCTGGGGTTTTGAGGCAAAAAATCATGTGGGAGTGACAATAGTTTTCCTATTTCTCTGTTCTTTTCTGTGGCAGGCGACTCAGTGGGACAGGATTACACAGCAGGGTTCCCGCAGAGCAGGCAGAGCTGGTCTTGGTGGGAAGAGAGTGATTCTGGTATTTATCAAGACTCTGTGGGCTGCTGCTTAAGACATATTACTTATTACATTAGGAGAAATCGATTCTTGGGGTGACAAATGCATTTTTACAGGTAGTGGTACTTAGGCAAAGCCTTTTCAGCACCGGATGGACTCCTGGGGGATCTTGCAGGAGACGTGCTGACCTTGAAGCCTCCTTGTGCCCTTGACTTGCTGCTGTGGGCGGTGAGCTCTCCAGGGAACAGGTGGGTCCTATTTTTTAAAAGCATAACTTTTAGGATGCTGAGTTTAGTAGCCCTAAAAGCAACATTCTAAATCATCCTATTGGCAAACTACACTTTTATTTGCTTTGACTTGTTTGATCTGGCATGTGTATTAAAATCTGCCATCATTACTTTATTTCTACATTTTTGCCCCAATATTGTCTTTTTTTGGCTGAGTCTACGTTGAAGTTATGTTGTTCAGTAAAAGACATATATGTGAAACTTACCATGAGGTCTTGGGTTTGATTTGATCAGATGTAATTATGAAATCATGCTGAACCTAAATTTGTCATTTAACCTGACTTGAAGTTTTTAGTTCTGCATCATAGACTTTACGTAGTAGACTACTTTTTCATAAGTCGGGACTCTTTTTCCTTTGGCCAATTAATTTTAACAAACTAATATTTTTCTTGGTTTTTTGCTTAATTTTATGTTTTTATTATTTATTTCTATATTCTTTTATTATTCTCTTGATACAGGATCCACATCTTTTTAAGCACTATTGTATATTTTTTCAAGAATTTATGTTGCTTGAACTATAAGCCTTAAGGATAAAACTTAGCTCTTTCATTCTGTCCTCTGAAACAAAACACATCATTTGCATGTAATAGTCTTGGCCTCTCCAAGACTTTTTCTGTGGATTTAAGCCCAGTCTCTCTTTTTCTCCAAATCATTGTTATTATTTTCCATTCTATGTCTTCTTAGATGACAAGGACTGACATTTGCATTTTGTTCTGACACCCTTGGCAGACTGGAGTGTGGAGTTCCAGGCTTGTTTCCCTCCAGGGCAGCCTTTTTCTTTGTGACATCCTCGGGTGCTGCTCTGTCTCAGGCTGCTGGCTGTGACCTTTGAGAGTCACACTGTGAGTCACCCTCAGCAGAGGGCAGCCCACACCCACCTTGCTGCCACCCTCTGTGGCTCTGACTGCATTCAGCTCACCCGCCACCCGGGTTCCTCTGCTGTTCCCTCCACTCCTGTTTATTTGCTCAAATCCAATGCCAACCCATTTGGTCTTCCATTCTATAAAATGTTTTATTCCCTCTAGACACATTGGAAGTTTTTCCTCCTGAAGCTGCAGAACTACCCTGATGGCCCCTGGCAGTGAGCCCTGCTTACAACCTGGGGCACCCTGCCAGATGCCACTGTTCCTGCTGCTGTGCAGGAACCTCTGGGTGAGTTTCCGCTACCTGAGCAGCCCCCTCACACCCACTGCAGAGGACTCTATGATCAGGTGCCCTCTGCCCGAGCTGCCAGAGTCCCCGGAGGCAGTTTGGAGCTGTCTTCAGGACTCTAGGAGCCTGGCTGAATCCTTCTCTAGCCATCTGTGTCTGCAACATCATCCTCTCTTCTCACGTGGCTTAAGTAATCTCTGTGGGTCTTGAGACTAATAAATGGAACAGAGAGGTGTGAGGATGAAGGTTCTGGCGCCATTTCCCAGTCTGTCACTATTTGCTGGGCCAGCACAGTGATGGTGAACTCTTCCTCTGCATGCGTGTGTGTGTGTGTGTGTGTGTGTGTGTGTGCGCGCGTGCGTGTGCGTGTGCGTGTGTGTGTGTGTGTGTGTGTGTGTGTGTATGTGAGAGACCGGCTCTGCAGGGCTCCTGCCCCACCCTGGGAGCTGCTCTTGGGCCCTGGCTGGTGGTGACTGAGGCACAGTTCTGCCACGGAGTGTGCAGCTGGCTTGTAGGGAGCTGGACACGGCCAGAATGAGAGAGCTCTGTAGTGGAGCCTTTGTGGGGGCCAGGACCACAGGGGAGGTGGGCCACGGTAGAGAGGAGCACCGCCTGTCAGGGGAGGAGAGCCCAGGATGTGGTCTGCACTTTCTGTAGATGCTGTTAGCAGTGAAACTTGTTTTGTGAGTAATCAATACACTGACCAGAACAAATGTTTTGGGGTGCTTCACGTTTTCATGCCGGTGTGCACTGTTGCTACCGCTTAGGATGCCTGCTCTGCGGCACTGTCCAGGTGTCTGACAGTTCCTGAGCCCACGCTGCTCTACAGACATCTGCTGCACCTATTTTGCCCCTGGGATCATAATAACTTGCCTACTTCTTCATACTCTATAGACACCAACAGTCTACTTCTATTTCCTCTTTGGGGTTTTCTTTCTGTATTTTAATTTCCACACTATTTTGAAGGATAAACACTTTCATTATTTTTCTGAGATTTCCTCTTAACTCTTCAATTTCACATTGTTCTGTGCAATATCACAATTGGAATTTTTGCCACCTTACTGGCATTCTTTTTTTTATTTTCTTTTTTTTATTGAATTCTTTATTGGTACAATTTATATACATCTCAAAATCACATATAACATTGGGAAATTTGTACCAGTATATGCCACAAGTTAATTCTCATTTTTACCCATATCCCTACCCACTCCCCCCTCCTCCCCCTTTATACATGCTCTTTTATTTTCTTTCTGTATCATATTTATTCCTTCCCCTCA
>PVIC010051877.1:0-12352 GCA_004025085.1 Thryonomys swinderianus | reverse complement strand
GGCTGGCCCTGAGCTCACTATGGTGCCCAGGCAAGCCGCCGCGAACTCAGCAATCCTCCCGTCTCTGCCTCCCGAGTGCTGGGATTACAGGCGTGAGCCACCACGCCCAGCATTATATGTGGTTACCGGGGATTGAACTCAGGTCCTTGCGCTTCCAAGGCAGGCACCGGAACCACTGAGCTAACCCTCCGGCCCCTTGAGCTGCATCTTTGAGACACATCATAATTTAGTTGGGATCAAGGTCAGAAGACCAGATAATAGAAGAAAGAATAGGAAGTGAGATGAAAAGGAGTCTCAATCCTGGGGCAGAGGTTAGGGAGATATGAAGATATTAGAAGAATAAATAGAGAGGGACAACTAGGCAGAAAGAAAGCCAAATGTTATGATGGTCCCTCAATATGCATAGTATATTGATTCCAGGACACCCTGTGGATGCCAAAATCTTTGGATGCTCCTTTCTCTTACATAATATGGGATAGTAGTTGCATATAACCTGTGAAAATTTTTCTATAAGCTTTAAATTATCTCTGAATCATTTATAATACCCCATACAATGTAACCACTGTGCTACTAGATGGTATGCTGCCTTGTTTAGGAGATGATGACTAGAAAAGTTTTTCTTTGTTCAGTATGGACACAATGTTTAAAAAATATATATATATTTTTTTGGAGACAGGGTCTTGCTTTGTAGTTCAGGCTGGCCCTGAGCTCGCTATGTAGCCCAGGCAAGCCTTGAACTCAGCAATCCTCCCGTCTCTGCCTCCTGAGTGCTGGGATTACAGGCGTGAGCCGCCACGCCCAGCACTGTGGTATGTGGTATTGATTGCTGGTGGGCGTGAGTCACTGGGGATCCAACTCAGGATGCCTCCTGCGAGGCAGGCGCTGGAACCACTGAGCCAAATCTCCAGCCCTTTAAAAATATTCTTAATCCACAAGAATTGGTTGAATCCACTAATATGGAAATCACAGATATGGAGAGCTGACTGTATAGTTTATTATAAGCTAAAAGCAACTGTTTCAGGAAAGGAATGATCACTGTGTTGGATATTGCTAAGCAGGAAATGTAGGACAAAGATAGAGAAACAATCATCAGATTTTTCCACACAGACAACATTGACAGCATTAATGTGGGGACTTCCATGGAACAATAGGTTTGAAAGTCCAAATGGGTAAAATAGGAGCTGTTAGTGTGAAGGTGGAGGCAAGGAGCAGGGGATTACAACCTTTCTCCAACCATTGTGTGAGAAACCCTGAGTGGCTCTGGGCTTTGCTGTGTTACCACAGCCTTTAGGGGTCACAAGAGAAAAATGTCCTGTGTCTTGGAAGTTAAGGCCTGGTTCTGCCAGGCCAGATTATTAGATGAGTTAGGTTGGGAAGATGAGGCAGGTATAAGAATACATGTCTAATGCTGTCTTTGCTCTCCAACATGACAGCCTGGCTTTGAGAGATCTTCTCTGCTCATGGCCAGGAGGATAGAAAGGTGGGCTTCACTGATGTCCAGCTCTATTCTCCACCTATGTGTGTCATCCTTCTGAGGAAGCTGCACTGTTTTACAATATTACATTTCAGATAGAAACAAGACAACTTCATTGGGAAATTGCAGAAAGAAGTAAAGAGATAAAGAAAGGAAGGAAGGAAGGAAGAAAGAACAAGCCTGTTCTTAGTACTTGTTCCTCTTATTTGTATCTACATATGTTTACTCTTGCATAATCATAATCACATTGTGAGCAGTTTTGGGTCTGATTATTTTTCCACTGAATGTTACATAATAGATATTCTCTATGTAGGTATTAGGCTCTCATGGTTATTACTGATTACATAAAACTCATGGAATAATGCCTTATGTTCAATCATTTCATCATATACTGGTGTTCATTTGAATTATTTTCAATATTTATAGACAGAACTACATCAAATATTTATGTAAATGGGACTTGCCTTGATATATTCTCACAGAACTAGTAGATTTAGGTTTCTTGATATCCAGTTGCTATTTATTGGTGAGAGGACTGACAAGACCCACTCACTTAGAGTAGACCCCTTTCTCTCATACACCTGTATTCATACTATTATTTGTTTATTTTTTACTTTGATGGGCCAAAGAGAGGTCTTAGTGTAGTTTCAATTTGTCTTCTTTGGTGGTTAAATAAAACACTGATTTTCCCAACTGTTCATTACTGATTCTAATTCTCACTGAATGAAACAGTTTCCATCATGTGATCCACATTTGTACCTTTTCCAGTAAGCTTTCTGAATGGTTAATCACACTGTCCTCAGCTAGTGGGGTGGTCCATTGTCAGATATTTGTGTTCTCCTTCATGTTCCTGCACCTCTATCCAGTCTTTGCAGCCATATTCTCCCACTTGAAGGCTTCACAGTGACCTTGTATAGTCTGTCTTCCAAGTCTTTATTGACTGTGCCAGCAGTTTCCTCCCTTGGACTAAGAAGAGCCTTTGGGAATATAACTTGATCAACCATTTAGTCAATACTGAGTGTTCACAATTTTCCATAGTCATCCTCTATTCACTTGCTACCTTTTCCACGGAAATCTTGGGCTCTGGTGATCTTGTTATTGCTTTCCATGTAGTTGTATTTCTCCCTACCTCTGTGCCTTGGTTTATAAGACCTCCTCCAAGAGTGTTTCCATTTATTCTTGGGCCATATCCAACTAAACTCATTTTCTGAGACCTTGTCTCCTTGGCCAAGCCTTCCCAGATATTTTAAAACCACTCAGCTTCTTGTGCTTCTGAACATCTGAAGCATTTATAGTCTATAGGGGCTTTTTGAAAGGGCCCACAATACTGCAACAAATAGTTCCTTTTCCTTATCCAACTTCTGAACAAATAGAGAAGTAAAAACCCAGATGAACGCCAAATCATCATCTTCTTTAATGATACTTAGTGAAGGAAGATGTTTATAGTGAGGTCAAATGGGGTACCAAACTGACATGAGAATTACCCCTTTTCCACTTCACATTAGTCTCAAGTGATCTGGGTGAGAGAAGCCCCACATGTCACAGACTATGGAGGTTCACACATGGAAGAAAACATGAGGAGTAAGAAATCTGACAGACCTTCTCCTCACAGACCATACCCCAAGGGGAAAAATGTTAAATCTTGTCTTGAATTATAACAGTCTATTTGTGGGTTTGTCACTCTTGCTGCTTTTGAGATCCTTAAGGCCCAAGGAAGGTACACCTTCTTATAGTCATAGTGCCTTATAGTAGGTAGAGAAGGTTTGTTGTTAGCAAGTTCCTTCTTCCCATGCCTACTCACGCCAGCTAAATCTGGGATTCCATTCTGTTTTGAGGTCTTTCTCTATTGAGGTTGGTCTAAATGAGCAGGCAGAACCTATAGAAAGAGGGAGGGATATAATAAGTATTGTCAGCTCAAGCCTCAGTTAGGAGGGAACAGGTCCTTTTCCAAGACCAGGCTTCTGTGAGGGTACAGGGAATGAGGGGACTATTATCCTTGGTATCCTTGAACTAAGACAGAGAAGACAGAGATTGAGATAGGACAGAAATAGTTTGCTCAACTCACAAGAGTTGTCCTAAAAGCCTCTTTGGGACTTTTACTGGACTGATTAATGAGTGATTGGCCATCCAAGGCAGAGAAGATGAACTATTTTGGGTCAGATGTAGAAGTCCATGGCCAGAGCCATGTTATAAACTTCATGTTATAAACTTTGCTGGATGCAGCTTTCTAGAGGCATTTGAGCCCTTGCACATTTTTGAAACCCACCTGGTAATGCCTGGATTCAAGAGCTGTGGGTGCACACACATCATTGTACCACATAGAGTTAGAAAAGGATCTCTCTAAAAATAACTACCGAGGAATATTTAATTTGATAGCAAGACTATGACTAATCCATGAAACAGAGAGTCTGTGTGACAAGATGCAGTACAATAATGGGGAGAAATTCATGTTTGACCTTTAAGCAAGTGCAAAGTGAAACAGATCTATATCTTAGCAGTTGAGGATCCTGTGGGTCCAGGGAGAGTGACTGTGAACAGGGGATTTGATGGGCATGGAGGAAGACTGACAGACTATATAGTTCTTGAGGACGCTGCATCTGAAAATAGCTTAGGAAAATCAATGCTTTTTGGTGTTAAATAAGGAGAAGAGTCTAGTGCTGAACTAAATGCTATCTGGTAAGCAGTGGATGCTGCTAGCTAGCTGGATTAGGGTAATCAAACTGAGTCTCTTATGCTGGCTTGAAGGAGAAGCAAGTCTCACAAACACAATGAGAACTAGAATTTCTGGCAATAAATCTGAGTTGGTGGAGAGGGGAGCAAGATTCTAAATATTTAATGAATATTAAATGTTATGAACAGGGTTGTGCTAGGCAGATCTGTGTTTAGAGTTTTGTAGGTATTACCCTCATGTGTATTCTTGCTAGAGAAGCTATTGTAACTTTCACTTGACAGAGAAGGAAACTGGGTTTAGAAAGTTAAACTACTTGCCTGGAGTCATCCAGGTTGGAAGTATCTAGAGCAGGATGTGAGTCTATTCCTGACTCCATAACCTTCAAGCTCTATTCCTCATTGTTAGATCACTCTAAACTTGAAAATCTACAAGACTGTACATCAATATTGAACTCACTGACAAAGGAATTAGGAAAAATCCTAATCATGGTAGCTTCAAAAATTTAAATATTTAGGTATTAACCTAACCAAGGAAGTGAAGTATCTCTATAAGGAAAACTATAGCACTCTGAAGAAAGATCGAAGAGGATGTTAGAAAATTGGCAGACATCCCATGTTCCTGGATATTGTAAAAATGTCCATATTTCCAAAAATGGTACTTAGATTTTATGTAATTCCAATCAAAATACCAGTAACATTCTTCACAGAACTAGATAAAACAATATTAAAATTTATATGAAACCATTTATATGTAGCCAAAACCAATTCTGAGTAATAAGAGAAAAGCAAGAGGAGTTACAATCCCAGACTTCAAGTTATACTACAAAGCTATAGTCATCAAATGGTACTGGAACAAAAATAGACATGCAGACCGCTAGAATAGAATACAAGATAAGAAATAGCTATTCACACTTTTAGTGTGATCTTTGACAAAAGCAGTCAAAACAAATGCTGGAGAAAAGATAACCTCTTTAACACATGGTGCTGGAAAAATTAGTTATGCATTAAGTAAAGAATGAATATGGACTTAGGTTTCACCCTAAGATAATAGCAAATCAAAAAGGACCAAAGGCCGGGTGTGGTGGCTCGCTCCTGTCATCCCAGCACTCGGGAGGCAGAGACAGGAGGATTGCTGAGTTCAAGGCTTGCCTGGGCTACATAGTGAGCTCAGGGCCAGCCTGAACTACAAAGCGAGACCCTGTCTCAAAACAAAACAAACAAACAAACAAACAAACAAACCCCAGAAACTCTGGGGCTGGAGATTTGGCTCAGTGGTTCCGGCACCTGCCTCACAAGTGCAACAGTCCTGAGTTTGATTTCCAGTAACCACATACAATGCTGGGCATGATCACGCCCACCAGCAATCAATATCACATACCACAGTGCCGGGAGTGGTGGCTCACACCTGTAATCCCAGCACTAGGGAGGCAGAAACAGGAGGATTGCTGAGTTCGAGGCTTGCCTGGGCTACATAGCAAGATCAGGGCCAGCCTGAACTACAAAGTGAGACCCTGTCTCAAAAAAAAAAAAAAAAAAAAAAAAAAAAAAAAAAAAAAAAAAAAAAAAAAAAAAAAAAAAAAAAAAAAAAAAAAAAAAAAAGAAACTCTGATCAAGCTTGAAGACAAAATGTCTAATTCTTGAACTCAGAGGCATAGGCCCAGGCAAGGACTTTCTGAACAGAATCCCAACAACACAAGAAATAATGTAAGAATGGGATTATTACCCTCCCACAAAAACTTCTGCATAACAAAGGAAATAGATTAAAGAGACAATTTACTGAATAGGAAAAATTCTTGCTAGCTGCTCCTTGAATGTATATCTAGAATTTATAAATAACTAAAGAAATAAAATCTCAAAAAACCAAAAGACCCAGGAAAAATGGGTGATTGAAATGAGTAGATGCTTCCCAAAAGATGTGCAAATAGCTGATAAATACATAAACAATGTTCAGCATCTTTGGCCATTAAAAAGTGAAAATCAAAACAATACTGAGATCTCATTTTACTCCAGAAAGAATGGGTGTCATCAAAGGTCAAAAAACAACAAATTTTGGTGAGGTAGTGGAGAAAAAGGAACACTGCTGTGTTGTTAATAGGAATGTAGAAACTAGTAGAAGACCTATAAAAATCAGTATGGAGATTTTTAAGAAAAATAAAACTAAAAATTCCATTTGACCTAGCTATATCCTTCCTGAGTATAGCTGATTGTATAGCCCTAATGTCATGTGATCCAGTTTGATTATCCTAGTTATCATACTGTATGATTCATTAATATTCATGTTCATAGCAGCACAATTCACAATAGCTAAATTTTGGAAGTTTCCTATACAGTATACCTGTCAACAGATGAATAGATAAAGGAAATATAGAATATATGCACAGTAGAGTATTACTCAGCTGTAAGGAAGGATAAATTTGAGTCACTTGTCAAAAAATTGATGTATCTTGAGACCATAATGCTGAGATAAATCAGAAAGGAAGGGTAAATACACATAGTTTTTCATATGAGAGAGCCAAAATATAAATAATTTAAAGAACAAAATAAAGATGGCAGGAAAAAGAGGAAAATTTTGAAGAGGGAAGATCTGGGGAAGAGGAAAGAGGGGAAGGAGGGTAAGGGAATAAACATGGTCAAGATGTAATATGTGTATGCACCAATTCCCCAAAATGAATGTAATTATTATATATCACAAACACACATTAATAAAATATTTTTTAAAAGAAAAGAAAAGAAAAGGCCCAAGCCTGCCCAGATAGCCTGGGGTCATTGGAGGGAGGTGAGGATAGGTGTGGTTTCAGGAGGGGCCATTATGTTATGAATTCTCATAAAACATTGCGAGACTCCTGGCATGGCAGGTTTTTAGATGGGAATCATTTCTCTGATTGTTGTATAATTCATGACTGCATATTATCCATTCTGATCCATTGCCCAGTGTGCTAACTACAGAATAATCTTCATCTCATAGAGTTGCTTTCTTTAGTGGTGACCAGGTGAGTACTGTCCCTGCCACTCCCTGGGCAGGGATTCTATGTACTCTGAGAAAATCCAATGTATGCTTTTATGAGACAGTTCTTTAAAGATTTTTTTTTGCATTCTCTAATAAATATTCATCAAGGAAGAGATTGGCAATGGTCTTTGATCAAATTCAGTGCCACTTGCTTTCTGGCATGCTTGGCATTATTCTGCCTCTGGTCCCTTCACATGTGCTAGGTTGTATGTGGCAATCAAAGAATTAAGGCTGCAGCTCAAGGAGTGGTCCCAGAAACCCTGCTAGACACTGGAAAGTGGGCTCCTTGAACATATATCTAGAATTTATAAATAACTGAAAAAAGTAAGATGTTCTTCCTCTGTGAGCCTGGGAGTTGAGGCCTGGAGTTTGGGCACAGGTGTGCTCAAGAAGCACTGGCTCGAGGAGAGAAGCTTGGAGTAGTCTTAGGTTAGGCATGGTCCTGCATGCCTCTGCAGTCTTTCTTGAGTGCTCAGAGAATTGGGGAATATCCAGTGGTATCTCTGAGCCTAGTTCTAGGAAGATGGACCTTTTCCTAGGCTGTTCCCCAGCAAGCACAGAATCTCTTTAAGAGGTCTGGTCTCACGCAGCTCTCTTATTTTTGCTTTTTTGCTTTTTTTTTTTTTTTTTTTTTTTTTTTTTTTTTTTTTTTTTTTTTTTTTTTTTTTTTGCTTTTTGAGACAGGGTCTCGCTTTGTAGTTCAGGCTGGCCCTGAGCTCACTATGGTGCCCAGGCAAGCCGCCGCGAACTCAGTAATCCTCCTGTCCCTGCCTCCCAAGAGTGCTGGGATTACAGGCGTGAGCCACCACGTCCGGCATTGTGGTATGCGGTGTTGATTGTTGGTGGGCGTGTCTCCACGCCCAGCATTCAGCATTCTATGTGGTTACCGGGGATTGAACTCAGGACCTTGCGCTTGCGAGGCAGGCGCCGGAACCACTGAGCTAACCCTCCGGCCCTCTTATTTTTGCTTTTGACTCAAGGGAAGTAATGATTGATGCCCTAATGTCATGTGATCCAGCAAGGCTCTGAAACCTGACCCTGCCTCTAACTAGCCATATTCTCCTCATTCTCCAGTTACTTGTTACTCACACAATACATGTTGTTTGCCATTCTTTGAATACATCAAACTCCTTCCCCATCCTATTTCCCCAAATGCTATTCACTGTCTAGATCACTTTATCTTCTTTACCTGGCTGATTCATTTGCATTGACAGGTTCCAGCTGAACTATCATTTCCTCCAGGAAGCATTTGTGACTTGCAAACTAGGTCAGGGTTCCTGGCTGGTGCTCCCTTTGTTCTTATGTCTGCAATTAGAGGTTCATAATTTGCTAATTGTCTTCCTCCCAACTAGATGGTAAGCTTTGTGATGGAAAAGACCGTGGACATTTTCTGCCCTGAGCCTTGCATAATAATAGGCAAAAACTTTTGGTGAATAAATGACTCAAATTTCTCACTTCAAATTGAAAAGTATAAAGAGATTGTAGGAAAAAATCAGTTTCCTTTCTAGCCCCAGTCACATAACAATTCAAACATAGGGTAGCTGGTGCTGTACCAAACAAACAGGCTTTGTTTTGCAGTTAATGAATTGGTGAAAGCATAGCAATTGGTTGCTTTTTATGTGTAGAGAAATTACTTCTGTCCTGATTTGCAGTATCTGTGTTATTTTGGGCTGTTTTTCTCTTTTGAGCCTATTTGTATTGGTGCAATAATTTCACCATTTGGTTACACAGAGGCCCAATTAATATTACAAATATAGTTCCATAAATTTACTTCTTGACATTAAAATGTTTTGTTGCTAATTACTCTCTAAGGTTTTTAATTTCAATCCTTCCTTGGTGACTTAGTGCAGAAATTCAAGGGCACAGTTATTTCCCCCAAAGGGAAAGGAGAACTCAGTAATGCCAAGTTTCTAATTATTTGCCCTACCTTCTGGTAGGGCTATCTCAGATTTTTTTTTTTTTTTTTTTTTTTTAGAAAAACCAAGCGTTATTATGCCAGAGGGCTCAGAGGAGTTTAAGCACTTTGAATTCTGAACCCAGAGCTTCAGTGAGAGTGAGTTTATATACAGTGGGGGCAAGGAAGTTAAGAGGAACCTTATAAGGTGGAGACACAGTTAGAAGCAGGAGCCTTTTTGGGGACAGAGTTAGCAGAATATTCTTGAAACTTTAGGTAGAAACATTGAGCAGGCTATCTCAGTTTTGATTCTATCTACTGTATTTTATCCTGTGTAGAAATGAATAAGTGAACAAAAATCTTATTGAGAAAAAGATATAAATTCTGGAGGAATTTTCTCTAATGCAGTCATTTGAACAGTCTTTGCTGAGTACTTGTGAGGTGTGATTGAAAAATATGATGAATATTTAAGTTTTAAAAAATTAAGTAAAAGATATTATCATTAATTCATCCTCAAAATACTCCCGCCTTGCTTTGAACATTATTCTATCTTTCTCTGAAGCAGTTATGAATGTTCTGTGTCATAAGTTGTACTGTTGTGTCTGCCTTGCTGTTCTGAATCAGTTCAAAACATTTGCTGTTTAGCATGGTCATTTTGTCTTTCAGAAAGAGCCAGAAGTTCCATGGTGCAAGATTTAGTGAGTAAGGTAGTTGAAGACATACAGTAAATGTTTTTACAAGCCTGCCCTTCCTTTGGGTGGCAGGATTCATTGTATTTTTGGTCACACTTTATAAAGACAGTCAGAAAAGAGGACTGTCAGAATTCTTCAGAAAGTGGCAAGAACAATAGGATAAGTGTTTTCAAAGTGAGGGGGATTCATGGCAGTATGTCTTTTACTGTAAAACTTTTAGAAGGGTCTGAAAATATTCACCGTATACATCTTGATTACATCTTGAACTATTTGTCAGATCCTGTGTCCTAGGCATTGAAGATGAATAAAAGAATATAACATGTTTCTCTCTCCATGTAATTCACAGCCTTGGCTGGGCAAAAAGAGCTGAAGATTCTCAGGCACACCTGGGAGTGAATCTCATGGTGGAACGTGGTATCAATAGTCCATCTAGAAGTGTCATATCAGTGTCCAGGGGTTGAAATGAGGGAAACTTTAATTGTTTTTCATTTGAAGACACTGGCTAACTGGAATGTGAATTTTAATAATATTTTGAATGGGTTGATAAAATAGGAACAGATGGTTAAAGTTTGTCATTTCAGGAAAAATAATGAAATATTGCACAGCTGAATCTGTCTCTCCTTCACACTCTTCCCTAAACCCTCCCCACTGCAGAGATACTCAGATGCATGAAAATTTAAAGGAAAATACGAATAATATCTTTTAGCCACTTTAGGCCTCCTCACCTGAAAAGACTCTGCCATTTTCAGCCTTTTCTGTGTTACTGTGTTAGCCTTTTATTCCAGTGCTGCATCCTGAGAGGAGCTTTCTACAGGATGTTGGTTTGTGGGGATATAAGAGGTAGTGGGGAAGTGAGGCTTGCTTGAGTGTCTCTCTGCCATGAAGAAAAAAGGCTTTGCTTTTAGACCAGAGAAGTTCACTCTGAACTCAGCAGGACAAGGTTGAGTTGGGTAACATATCCTATCACCTGGCCCCTGAGATTTTTATGAGTAGAAGCTCTAAGTGTTGGCACTTACTGGTTGAGAGAAAACAAATCATCACCATTAACACCTGTACTTTCTCGAATTTGCCCTTATTCCAGGTTCATGTCTCTGAAGTTTTCCTATTATTCTTCTTGGACAGTGCATTTGATGAGATCAGATGCTGGGCAAGTGACATAAGCACTGCTTTGGCACTCTTGGGAAAATGAGCACTCTGTACCATTTGCTCATTGCTTACTGACTTCAGTAGCAAGAGGCTCCAGAATGCTCCTGGATAAACATCATCTTTGTGGCCACACATTATTTTATGAGCTGAGTCATTAGCCTGACTGACTTCTTAAATGCTGCTGTCTGATTCTCCAGGCAGCAAAAAACAAGGAAAGAAGACATGAATGTAGCTCATCGAGCTTTGTGGATGGCCAATTTCACTTGCCAAAGGTGATGGGGAATTTATCCTTACGAAATTTACTTATGACAAAAGAATTACTGATCAACTTAAATTTCTTATTTCTTTTTGGATAGAAAGATGATGCTGTCTGTGTGTCTTGTACATTATTTAGACTGTGTTTTGTTATAAGCTATTTTTAATATCCACCAGTCTGAAGGAGTTTCCTTCTGAAAATGTGACTCCTTCCTTACTCATCGAGTTGCATTTATCATTTAAGGTAATGATCAGGCAAACCCAAAAGTAACGGTGACATGTATGCCAAACTGCAGACTTCTTTGTCTCTTAGATAAATCGCTCTACTCTACTGTGTTTATCTTTTATATAGTTACTCAACAAGTTATCTCAATAAATTATTAATTAAAACCAATGTACCATCAAGAAAATTTACTCTAATTATGTAACTCAACTTTCTGAATTTGGAGATTTATACTTTGTGAGGTAAATATCCCAGTTCTCTTTCCCATCCTATTTTATTAAGATCTCAGTAAACATGTGAGCAGATCAAAATATATACCTAAAAGAATATATTAATTCCTCTTAGGTGGCAAGCACTGTGTTGGGCTCCTCTGTGTAAAGTTAAAATAATAAAAACAATACTTTCACTGAAGAAGGAGCATATTTGTCTATGTGCAAGTTGGACATACTCCATTTTGGAGGAAGGTGGGAAGAGAAAGTGCTTCAGGAAAGACACTGATGGGGGAGAAGAGCACTCATTAACCAAGAACAGCTGGGAAATTCTTCCTGGGAATGTGGCTCTGAGAGAGCCTTTGAGGGTGAGGACACTGTAAGTTCCAAGGGAGGAGAGGACATGGGCCAAAGGGTACTGTTGGCAATGGCCCAGGAAGTGCCAGGGGAAGGTATATTATTGATTTTGGAGTTGGGATGGCCTTGGGAAATTTTGGAAGGTGATAAGCTGAGAAACCAGAGCTTCAGGGGCTGAGAACCAAACAAGTAGCACTGAAATAAGAGGACTTGGAATGGATGATTCCTTTTTTTTTTTTTTTTTTTGGCTTTTTTGGAGACAGGGTCTTGCTTTGTAGTTCAGGCTGGCCCTGAGCTCACTATGGTGCCCAGGCAAGCCGCCGCGAACTCAGCAATCCTCCCGTCTCTGCCTCCCGAGTGCTGGGATTACAGGCGTGAGCCACCACGCCCAGCATTATATGTGGTAACCGGGGATCGAACTCAGG
>PVIC010051876.1:0-12347 GCA_004025085.1 Thryonomys swinderianus | reverse complement strand
TCCCAGCACTCGGGAGGCAGAGGCAGGAAGATTGCTGAGTTCCAGGCTTGCCTGGGCACCATAGTGAGCTCAGGGCCAGCCTGAACTACAAAGCGAGACCCTGTCTCAAAAAAAAAAAAAAAAAGGAAAAGTCAGTATTTCTAACTGGCAATATTTCTAATTAGAGCAAAGGTTATATATATTATATATTTAAACATACAAACTTTATTAAGTATGACATTTTCTAATTAAAGAAAAATTATATTTACTATATTGCATTTTCTATGTATACCGGTCTCAAGCCTCTTCGCAGGAAAAGATTTAGTCACAGATCCCCAAAAGACAGGGACCTGAGGGACGTCTCTCCGGCGCGGCCACACCCTGCCCCACCGGGGACGCAGGCCTCGGAAGAGGCCCTGACAGTCAAAGCGAAGGAGCCGAGCCTTGAGGCTCGGATAAAATCCTGATTTTTTTGCTCGGAAAATCTGCGGCCCTTCAGCCTCCCGGCTTGGTGGGGGGCGCTCCCGCGAGGACCCGGCTCTCTGACCCCTCCCCCAGCCCACCCCGAGGTTTCAGGCCGGTTGAAGGCAACGCGCAGAGAGCAAGGTTGGAACCGGGGGAGGGTGACCTTGAGTGGGGCCCCAAGGGCAGGAGCGACTCTGATGGCTCAGATAAGGAGAGGCCTGCGGGAGGAGAGGCAGCCAGGCGGGACTATCGAGACGATCGCATCTGCCTCGTGCCCTGCTGGAGGGGTCGAGGGAGGGGACGGCGAGGACGGGGGCGAGGCCGAGCTGCAAAGTTTGGGGACAGATACGCCTTTGGTCTCACAGAATCCGCCCCTTTCAACTGTGTGACCCGCGCCCGCCCCGCCAGTTTCCCTTCCCGTAAAACCGGGGCAATAACAACAGCTGGGTGCTGTGGGGTGTGAGAAAGGACTCGGAACCGGAACAGCGAACCAGGAGCAAGTGGGGCTCCGGACAGGACAGGCAGCTCCCCGGAGCCGGCTACCTGTCGCCCAGCGCCGCGCCTCTTCCTCTGCCGGTCGGTGCACACCCACCCGCTTCGGAGTGAGCCGGGGTCAGGGCTGAACTGTAGCGCTCGCCCGGCTGCTGGCTCCAGGCCGCTCTCTGTGCACTCGCGCGGGGCGTCTGTAGTCCCCCTTAGGGACTCTAGCGCCACTAGCGCCAGTGTGAGGTGTTCATATCCACAGAAGCACTTATAAAACCGCGGGGGGATATTACTGACCTCAAATGATGAATAAAAACCGAAGTATCAAAATTGCTGGTTTGTTAAATGTCCATAAAACATACTATTAATTATATTTTATTACCTGTATTCAGAAACATTTAGTATTTTATATGTCAGATTCTCTTCACTCAGCAAGAATTTAAACTGGGTGAAGTGGTACATGCTATCCCAGAGGCTGAAGCAGGAGGATCACAAGTCCAAACTCAGCCTGGGCAACTTAGTGAGATGTTGCCTCAAAATGAAAACTAGAAAGAACTGGGGACATCACTCAGTGGTTGAGTACCCCTGGGTTCCACCCCCGGTACTAAAATATGTAATAATAATAATAATAATTTAAATAAGTGATGAAGGCTAATCCCAATTTTAATCTAAGTAAATTGTAACCAAATAATGCAAAATTATAAGCATTATTTTAGTAGCTCATTGTGGGAGCTGAAAAATGCAAACATCTTAGGTCTGTTTGGGGGCTGTGTATAAATTAAAGGAATGAGCAAGAACAATGCCCTCCACACTCGGGTGGTAGTTACCTCTGCCATGTCAGGAGAAGGTGTCAGAGAAGGTCCCCGGATGTGTATAAAACCATCAGTGACATTTTATTTGCTAAACCCTGTGGTAAATCCACAGGTTTTTGTTATATTGTCCTTTGTCCCTTTTGCAACACGTCGAAAAGTTGTAACAAAATTTAAATGTACATTTTTGGAGTCAGAAGAAGAGAAAGAAATGTCTCTCAAGTAATGTCATGTTATCTATCTTATGGCAAATTAATTTTTAATACATTCTATACAATGTAAGGCACAGCTTCCAAGTACAAGTCCTCAATGCCTTGATTTTATTCCTTTTCTGGTGTCCTTGTCAGAACAGAAATGGAGCAAGAGGGTGGGGGGGGAGGGAAGATGGGATCTGTCAGGAAAACCTGAGTCTACGACAGATTGAATTTTGTGGCTTCTCAATTCATGTGTTGAAGATCGAATCCCCAGTGTGGCTGTTTTTGGAGTAAGGACATCTTCAAGACTGAATGAGCTCTTAGGGCGCAGCTCTGATCTGATAGGACCAGTGTCTTCATAAGAAACACCGGAGGACTTACTGTCTAGGGTATGATCAAACGTATGATCAGGTGGCTGCCGTGTGCCGTCCCACAGAAAGACAGGTTTGTACAAACGTAACAGCCTGTCCTCATTCACCCTATTAACTAGATCCAGCACCATGCACTTTGGACTCCTCTCCAAAGTCAACATCACCGTTAAAGGTAAAATGTTTTGAATCAGTTCAGAAGCCGAGGCACCCACAGGAGCACAAGGAAGACACTCACGAAAGAGGACTTCCGAAACTGCTCCAGAAAGTGACAGGATGATGGGATGAATGTGTTGGAAGTAAGGGGCATTAATGGCATTGTGTTTTACCCGTAACAAGGTTTTTTAAAAAAAATTGATTTAAACACCCCTCGTTTTTTCAATCATACTTTGTATGTGAGGCCACAGAGAAATGGCAACCATCTACAAGTCAGGCGGGAACCCTCCAACAAGGAACTGAACTGGCCACCTCCTTGTTCTTAGTTCCCAATCCCAGATCTGTAAGAAATCAACTGGATGGATGGATGTCTAAACCAGCTGGTTCAGGATATTTTATTATGGCGCCTAAGCAGACTCAGACAGGGACTTGGCTGCTCAGTCATTAAAATGAATGGCTCTTTTTTTGTGGAATGTTGTTCTGACCAAACTGATTGGGACTGGAGAATACTTAGAATAATAATTATTATTATTACTGTTACTCACACTCAAACCAAAGCCACTTGTAATATTCACAGAATGAAAACACAACAAAGGTCTCCCAAGTACCTCAGCTCCCAGTACCTCAGCTCTCAACCCAACCCACTGGGAGGAGACCAGAGGCAGCTGGACAATGGGGTATTGTCCACTGACCTGCTGCACATACTGACAGGGCTGAGCCTGCATGCTTGTGGAATGAAGAGATTAATCATCATGAGTAAACCAATCAACTAACCCCTGACCTCTGAAGTTCTGCAGCTGAGAGCCATTGGAAAACATGAACCTGAATGATCATCCTAATTAAAAAAAAACTAAAGTAATATTAAATAAAGTATCTTTTTAAAATATCACTGCAGCCAGGCGTGGTGGCTCGCGTCTGTCATCCCAGCACTCGAGAGGTGGAGACAGGAGAATTGCTGAGTTTGAGGCTTTCCTGGGCTACATAGTGAGCTCAGGGCCAGCCTGAACTACAAAGCGAGACCCTGTCTCAAAAAAAAAGAAATCACTGCCTTAGCCAAAGCATAGTGATATATGCCTATAATCTCCAGCACTTGGGAGGCTGAGGCAAGAGGATTGCAGCAAGTTTGAGGCCAGCCTGGGCTACACAATGAGTTCACGTTCTGCCTGAATTACATAATGAGATCCTGTCTCAAAAAAAAAATTTATAAACAAACAAAAAAACTAGGAGTAAAGGAGCCCAAATCAAGCTGGTACTCTGAGGGCTTCTGCTGGGCACTGATGACCTTGAGCTTGCCCTTGTGGTTGAGAGGGAGAAGATGGGTTTCAGGATCTACCCAGGAACATGGGAGAAAATGGTTCCTGCACACACATAAATCTTACCAACAGAAAGGAATTGCAGCATCCCATTTACAAATAATAATAACATATACAATAATCTCTAATGTAAACTTCATACAGGCAACCGACTTTCACAAAACACATGTGTTGATTGCTACCAAACTATTATATCTGTAGCCTACCTGTGACTTCAGTTCACCATTGTTCTGGCATGAATATGTGTTGATACTTTTAAGTTAAGGAGGAAGAGGAGCTGAAACAATAAAGACATGTTGGAACTTCATGCATTGGGCAATAAGGTAAACTCCTTCCTAGCTGACTCAGATGATGATTTTCAAGAATATTTCCTTGATTTTTTTCATGCTATTCATAATGTCAGACTAATACAACACAATTTTAAATTTAATTTGAATTATTAACATCTTCTTTCTTCCTTATTTTCTTTCCCTTCCTTCCTTCCTTCCTTTCTTTCTTTCTTTCTTTCTTTCTTTCTTTCTTTCTTTCTTTCTTTCTTTCTTTCTTTCTTTCTTTCTTTCTTTCTTTCTTTCTTTCTTTCTTTTTCTTTCTTTCTGTCTCTACTGGGCTTCACCCTGAACTACACCCCCAGCCCTATTTTATTTTTCATTTTGAGACGGCCTTGCTGAGTTGATAATTTGCCCAGATTAGACTTGAATTTGCACTCCTCCTGCCTCAGCTTCTCAAAGTGCTGGTATTACATGTATGTATCACCAGACTCTGTTTCCATTACTCTCTTATGTCAATAAAACAATAAACCAATTCTCAATCTGTAGCATTTGATGATTCCCATGTGGTATGTAATCCTGCCATGGCTGATTCCAAATTCCCAACGTGATGTCACTAAACATAGAGTTGAGAAAAGACATACGTGGCCATAGTTTAATATTCTCAACACTGCACAGACCACAAATTTAAAAAAGAATTAAATCCATTTTCACACATAAAGACTAATTGTAATAAAAAGTCCAGTGACCACAAGGATCCTTCAGGCCCAGCTGAAGCAGATAAATACAGACTATCCTTACCAAACTGGGCCCAAATGGAAAATGTCTGAATAAAATAAATGTTTTGCCAGGCGTGGTGGCTCCTGCCTGTAATTCCAGCACTCAGGAGGCAGAGGCAGGAAAGTTGCTGAGTTGGAGGCTTGCTTGGGCTACATAGTGAGCTCAGGGCTAGCCTGAACTACAAACGTAGACCCTGTCTCGAAAAGAAAAAAAAAACGATAAATGTTTGGTTTTCTTGAAACTACTGAATGTTGAGGCAGTTTGCTATGAAGCAATTAGACAGCTTGAACATGTTCTGAAATGCTTACGTTCAGGCTGCAAGAGAGAGTCCAGTTAGTCTGCTGGGAATGGCAGAGAACACCCTGTTGGATGATTCACACCGCAGTTGATGGAGATCCGGGGCTCTTGATGCAGGAGCTACAGATTATTCAGAATGTGCTAGCTCCTTTTAAAAACTTATACAGTGCCAGAGCCAGCCAGACAAAACAGCGGGGTTGCAGAGTGGAGGGATGTGAATTAAGAAAAGAAAGAAGACAGAATAATGGGATGGGGAGGGACTCTCAGTCAATGCTGAGCAGGACCCCGAGTGTATTTTTCAGTGCTCTTTTATAGTGTTTTATAGCTAGAGTACCCACGTGTAAAATTTATAATCAGTAAGGTAAATAGTAGTAAAACATGGACAGTTAGCATGATCTTAATTCACAGGAATGCAAAGATAAACTTGTCTGCCAGAGAGCATCTAAGAATCTATGGAATGTGCTCTCCCTGCTCTTAAAACTTCTTCCTAGGCAATTAGCAGGTTTCTTGTCTTATGCTAAAGACTAGCTGTAACTCTCAAGACACAAGTTTGTTTTTCTTTAAATATCTCCCTATTTTCTACTTTTGAGAAGTTACTTCTGTCACTTTATTTTATTTAATCACTAAAACAAAACCTTTTCCATTAGTGCATGGTCAGTAAATCAGGCAAAGATTGTAAAGCAATTTAATCATTAAGGAAAGAACAGCAAATTCCTAACAGAAGGAGCAATGGAAGGCGACCCGGGCCAGAGGTTGTTTACCTCTTGTCGCCACTGATCCACAACCCAAGGCAGCAACTCAGACAGACCCCATGATTTAGGATGAGGTTGCAGTTCTCTTGGGAGCTGGGCAGCATCGTTCAATGTGCAGACCTCCTCACTGCTAGTTAGGGCAGCACCCAGTGCAGTTCTCCAGGCCTCACAGTGAAGACCCCCAGGTCGCTTCCTACAATACAGAAAAGAGGTCTTTTGGCTGTTTTGCCTGGCGATTGTTCTAAAAGAGTATCATGATCATAGTATCATGGTAGATGCACAGCAAGAGAAATCACATAGTGAGACAAGAGTTCAGAAGAAAATATGCTAATTTTTTTTTTTTTTTGGCGACAAGGTCTCGCTTTGTAGTTCAGGCTGGCTCTGAGCTCACTATGGAGCCCAGGCAAGCCTCAAACTCACAGCAATCCTCCTGCCTCTGCCTTCTGAGTGCTGCGATTACAGGTGTGGGCCACCACACCTGGCACTGTGGTATGTGGTACCAAGGATTGAATTCGGGATCTTGTGAGGCAGATACTGAAACCACTGAGCTAAATCCCAGGCACTGCTTTTTCTCCAAAAAATAGGATTCAGGTGCAGCCCATCAGTCACCCAAGGTCCTTTTTCTCCCTGGCGGGTTTAACTTCTGTAAATCCCCAGGTTTCCTCTTTTCTCATTCAAACTAAGGACAGGTGGCTCTAGAAACCGCTTCATTTCTGGAGTGGCCAGCAGCCCCTAGTGGAGCCTTGTCGCTGCTGCCCTCTGGTGATAATTTGTGGTATACGCATAAATTTCAATTTAAAATATTTCTTGAATATTTTTCTAGACAGAAAGGACACAAAAATAAATAAAACACAGCTCCTACACTCTAAAAACTCACAGTTTATGAGGTGAGGAAAACTCTTTTTTCTGAGACAGGATCTCGCTTTGTAGTTCAGGCTGACCCTGAGCTCACTCTGTAGCCCAGGCAAGCCTCAAACTCAGTAAATCCTCCTGCTTCTGCCTCCCCAGGCATGAGCCCCAGGCCTGGCATTGTGGTGGGTGATACTAATTGCTGGTGGGCGGGAGTCACCACACTTGGTATTGTTGTATGTGGTTAACGGGGATCGAACCAGGGACCTTGCACTTGCTAGGCAGGCGCCAGAACCACTGAGCTAAATCACACCCCGAGGTGAGACACAGTTTTAAGAGAGTTGCTTGAGTATCCAATGTGTCGAGTTATAGCAAAAACAATGGCTGTCCTAGCTCTGGTTCCAGAAAAATAGACTAATGTATGCCTATTCTACCAGTTAAGTAAAGCTAAACTCTGGGATATTACATAAATACAAATAGAAGATGACTTTGACAGATTGAGAGACGTAGACTGGCTGGGACCTTGGAAGCTGAACAGTGACTGACCTGCAGTGAGCCACCAGGTTTTTTATTTTTTCTGCCTCATATTTCCTGGTTGAATCTCAAAAAAACCTGAATGTCTAATATACTGATAAACACAAACCCTAAAATGCCTCAAGTAGAACCTGGTCTTTCTCTCTAGTGAGGATGCTAGAACAGGGCAGCCTAAGAAGACAGAAAACTTTTAGACAATAACCATTCAATCCAGCCAAACTCTATGGGAGAAACAGTGGGAAACCCGAGTGGAAACTAGACTTCCACCACTGCCCAGCTGCAGAGAGCAGCCCTGCCTCCTACTGGCTCGGTACAGGGAAGGCCACGTGGCCAACAGGACACTCATCTCCATCCGGCCAGGAGGACCTGCCATGCAAAGTCACAGGGAGGCTGCTAGAGGAGCCGGGACATGCACAGCCCTCAGAAGGGAAGAAGACCCAGGGGATGGCTGGAACTTCACCACCATCCCTACACCTCCTCTTCCTCCTGGGTGGTGACAGAGGAGGCTGGGACCATCCCTACTCCTCATTGGAAGGAAGTTCCCCACTACCCACAGTGTCAGTGGAGGCTACGTGTGGGTGGACATGGCACAATATTGTAACTGCTTCAAGAAAATAACTGGGAACCCAGGCAACCTTCATCCCATGGAAATGTCCTTCAGGAAATAAGGGAAAGTGGGGACCTCCTCAGGTGAGGGAAAAGTAACGGAATTTCCTGCCAATCTATACTAAAAGGACAGCTGAAAGTTATTAAAATAGAAAAATCATTTTTTAAAAAAGAAAAAGGGATGATAAAGGAAGGAATCCTAGAACACTGGGAAAGAAGAAGCAACAACGGAAAGAGTAGAAATACAGGTGAGTTCAAGAAGCTATCCTTGTGGAGTTTTTAAAATTATGTTTTAAACATTTCTAATGTTCAATATTTGTAAAGGAAATATTTGAGACATGTATACTCTAAGTGAGGGAGGATAAAGGGACTAAAAGGAAGGGAAGCTTTCTATACTACATTATATTTCACAAGTAGACAGATGTTACATGTATAATAATATAAACCATAGAGAAAAGGCTAAAAAAATTTCATACAGTACTGCCACCTCATTTTCAGTACAGAGAATTTTTTTTTTTTTTTGGAGACAGGGTCTTGCTTTGTAGTTCAGGCTGGCCCTGAGCTCACTATGTAGCCCAGGCAAGCCTTGAACTCAGCAATACTCTGTCTCTGCCTCCCGAGTGCTGGGATTACAGGCGTAAACCACCATGCCCGGCACTGTGGTATGTGGTATTGATTGCTGATCATATCATTGCATGTGGTTACCGGAGCGAACAAGGGACCTTGTGCTTGCAGGCGGCAGAACCACTGAGCTAAATCTCCAGCCCCCAGTTTGAATTTTCCTATTTTCTAATAGTTGCTCCTTGTCCCTTAATATTAAAGCAGACCTTAAGCAGCTTAGCTAGTGTAACCTCTCATCAAACGCTTCACTTTTTCCTCAAAATTCTTTTCAAAGATTACTATATTAATCTCCATCATGATTTATCTAATATCCAGGGCCCTTTCAGACTGTAAATTCCATGAGGGTAGGAACAGTGCCTGGTATGTGGAGAGTATTGTTGGGAGAACGAACAGCACACTGGCACAGGATCTGATGGTGTCGTATTACTTTTCTCATTGCTGAGACAAAATATCCAACACCCATAAATTAAGGGGGAAAGGGTTATTTTACCTCATAGTCTGAAGAAGTTTCAATCTGTAGGTAGCTGGCTCCAAGGCCAGGCGTGGGAGAGGGGAGTGGCAGAGGTGACATAGTCCATGGTAGGGTAGACAGAAAGCATAAGCAGTGAGTCCCTTTTTCCCTTCTAGACCATTCAAACTACAAGCACGTTGGTTGGTGTGACTCACCTAGGGTGGGGCTTCCCTCTTTAGTAATTGTATCACCCACAGCTATGCCAAATTAATCAGTGAACTAATTTAGTTACACACACCCTTCATCCATATTAACACACCCTGGCTTCAGCCAACTCCACAAGCCCCATCTATGAGCATATGAGACTTTGGGCAGGCACTTAGATATAAACCATAGAAAATGGGTTAAAATATGCTAAATCCGAAATATCTATAGATGCGATCTTACTTGGAAATACAGTCTTAGCAGAAACAGTCGAGTTCAAAGGAAGGTATTAAGATATGTTCCAATCCAGTGACTGGTGTTCTTATGAAAAGGGGAAATTTTTGACAGAGACAGACATAGAAGAAGACAATGTGAAGACACAGAAAGATCACTAAGGACACCATCTAACATCAGAAGCTAGAAAAGGCAAGGGAAGGGGGAGGGAGAAAGAACGCTAATACCTTGTTTTGGAGTTCTAGGTTTCAGAACTGCGAGCATAAATTTGTTTCAAGTCTTTTGTTATAACAGGAAGCTCTAGAAAAACTCAGACAAAAGGGAAAATCTATGAGCATGAGGCGGTAATTGTTAAGGACTTTGATTAGAAGAGCAGTAATACTGGAGGTTGTAGAGAGCAGCAAGGAGCTAAAATGCTTGATAGACATCACTCCACTGTGTGGACGATTGGCTCTCCCAAAACACAGCTCTGGTAACCGACCCTCCTTACTTTCCATCTTCTTTCCAGATACCATGTCCCATTCATCCGAGATTTCATGGATCCAGAAGCACATTTTCACATCTCTGAAATCAGCCAGGCTCTGGGGCCAGGAGAAGAAGGGAAGTGGGTGAATTGGCTGGTGTTTTCAATTTTTCTCAAATTAAACACATCTTTTATTTGTTCGTGCTTACAAATGTGGATTCACCTGCAAAGGATGCGCATACATCTTTTATCTGGTTCTTCGGTTACCTTTTTCAGATAATCTCCAAGTTACTGGAGCAAAAGGAGTGACATTTTAATTTTTAATAATTTAAAAATGCAGATTAAAGGCTTCGCCATTGTATTCCACTCCAGAGAAGCCCTAGGATGTCGCTTAAAAGCAGTTTGATTCAAACTATCCCAAAAGTTTCTCCTGGAGCTAAGCTTTCACAATTTTGGTAAAAAACATTCCAGATCCTCAGGGTGAGAGGAACCGCGACTGCACACAAGCCTCAAACGCCGACCTGCGCTTCCAAACTTTTTGACTTGTCCCCAAACCCACCTCTTTAAATTTTAAAACGAAAGCGCACACCAATGAATGATCAGTTTTTCCTGGAACCCAGCGTCCCGCCCACAGCCACACTCTTGACCAATCAAGTAAGGATTTTCTCCTCCACCCTGCTAATCAGAGACAAAAATGAAAGCCTCACGTAATTTACGTAAGACAAATAGCCAATGACCGCTGACAAAGGGAATTAGCTCCACCAATAGCACTAACTCTCGGAGAGCGCGGGAGACTTTCGACCGGACCAGAAGTTAATGGCGTTCGTTCCCTGAAGCTAGGGCCTCTTGAAGAGGGGCGCGCGGCGCTGTTGCAGCCCTGAGGGGCGGTGGCGCGGCAGATATGGCCTGCTGTCACAAAGTGATGCTGCTTCTTGACACGGCCGGTGGCGCCGTTCTCCAAAGCCAGTTCCGGCGGGCCGCCCTGCGCCTCCTCAGCTACCTGGGCTGCCGGTTCGGCCTGGCTCGGGTTCACTGGGCCTTCAAATTCTTTGACTCCCAGGGCGCGCGGGGCCGGTCCTCCCGCCTTTCTGACTTCCGTGAGCTGGGGTCGCACTCCTGGGACGACTTCGAGGGGGAGCTGGAGGCCCGACTTGGGGGTCGCGCGTACGGAGCCCATCTCCCTGGTCCGGCGTCCCGGGCCAGCCACATGCACAGCGTCCTGATGGAGACGCTGCTAGACTACCAGTGGGACCGGCCAGAGATCACGTCGCCCACGAAGCCGCTCCTGCGGAGCAGCGGCCGGAGGTTCCTGGATGTAGAGAGCGAGGCCAAGGAGGCTGAGGCCGCGCTCGGGGGCCTGGTGAACGCGGTCTTCCTCCTAGCACCCTGTCCTCACTCACAGAGGGAGCTGGTGCAGTTCGTGTGGGGGTGCGAGGCCCAGGCCCAGGGCGTGCCGCCCACGCCAAAGCAAGTGATGGAGAAGTTGTTGCCTAGGAGAGTCCAGGAGGTCATGGTCGCCCGAAAAATCACCTTCTACTGGGTGGACACCACCGAGTGGTCGAAGGTAAGTGGTCTTGGGTGTAGTGCTCGGGGCTCTGTTCGCTACCCACTTGCTGCTCGGCAGGTCTGCAGAGCAGCAAGTCCCAGAATATAACGAATGTGGATAGGCTCGGATCCCTTCGAAGGAAAGTTCCGCGATCACAAATTCGGACAGTTTCCAAAGCACACGGGTAGGCAGGCCCTGGATCCCTACTAAGTATAGCGTAAAGGCCTCTCCAGTTAGAAGCCCTTCTGCCTTCCCAGACTATCTAGCATGTAGAAGCCTAGTTTAGCTGCTCAGCAGGTCTTGCTTGTAACTTGTGTTATTCAGTCTGCCTGAACCACCAGTGCTCGCCCCTGTTGGTTAGTCCAAGCCTCACTCTCACTCAACCTTTTTCTTTGAGAGTTTCACTTTGTAGTTCAGTCTGGCCCTGAACTCACTTTGTAGCCCATGGTAGTCTCCAACTCACAGAGATCCTCCTGCCTCTGCCTCTGCCTCCTGAGTACTGGGATTACAGGTATGGGCCACCATTCCCTGCCTCACTCAGCTTTTAAGGGCTCTGAATTTCCAGGCTTTTTTTTCCCTTTCATTAAACAGTTCTCTTTTAAGTTCCAGCTGCACACATCTGTTCCTTTCCATCTTGTGTAAAAATACCTTGAACACTACACATTCATATCCTTCACAGATATGTATTGAATGTTCTGGATGTTCCATAAATATTTGCTGACAAATGAATAAATGCTTACAAACATAAAAGTCTTAAATGGCTAATAGGGTTTTCTTGAGGCGGTGATGTCCCCTGCTTTTGTTAAGCACTGTAAGTATATTTTTACTTTAATCATTTTCTCATGCTTTGTTATTTAGTTAGTAAATATTCATTAATAAGCCACTGTATTGAGTATGATATATTCCGCCCTGTTTTAGCCGCTAGGAAGATAGTAGTCAAAGTGGGGTTTAGGTTCTAATGTGGAAGATGTATTAAA
>PVIC010051875.1:0-12349 GCA_004025085.1 Thryonomys swinderianus | reverse complement strand
AAAGAAAGAAAGAAAGAAAGAAAGAAAGAAAGAAAGAAAGAAAGAAAGAAAGAAAGAAAGAGAAAGCAAGAAAGAGCCGGGCGTGGTGGCTCACACCTGTAATCCCAGCACTTGGGAGGCAGAGGCAGGAGGATTGCTGAGTTCGAGGCTTGCCTGGGCTACATAGTGAGTTCAGAGCCAGCCTGAACTACAAAGTGAGACCCTGTCTCAAAAAAAAAAAAAATAGTGTTTAAGAAAGAAAGAAAGCCCTTGCCAATTTTTTTTTTTTTTTTGAGACAGGGTCTTGCTTTGTAGTTCAGACTGGCCCTGAGCTCACTATGTAGCCCAGGCAAACCTGGAACTCAGCAATCCTCTTATCTCTGCCTCCCAAGTGCTGGGATTACAGGTGTGAGTCACCACGCCCCACACTGTGGTATGTGGTATTGATTGCTGGTGGGCATGAGTCACCACGCCCAGCATTGTATGTGGTTACTGGGGATTGAACTCAGGACCTTGAGCCTTCGAGGCATGCGACAGAACCACTGATCCAGATCTCTAGCCTGGCCCTTGCCAATTTTAAATAGTTTTCAGTTCCTTTTAAAAATGAAGCTGGAAATGTTTTTTCTCTGCACACTTTAATGACCTTACTTCAGTTCTGTGTGTTTAATTACGCTGAAGTGATATTTCAAAGCAAAGCCTTTGTTTTGCCTTTAATACCCAAAATTGAAGTGATGACCCTCAAAGGAATGGGGGTTTCAAGCTGCACATCTGCCATTTGGTGCGGATATAGAAGGTAAAGCATCGAACCTCAGTGTATCTGTGTTTAACTTAGGCAGGAAGCCATTTCTTCATGCATACCTTCCATACTCAAGATACTGCCTGTACTGGCCCATGTCCGGTCCAGTAGCACTGCACACAAAGAGCACTGTTTAAAGGCATAGCTGTTCTCTCTGTCCTATGGCTGTTGTACGAGCAATCAGTTGTTGAGGGAATCTTCTAGAGCTTTTGGCATGCAGAGCAGACAGACAGGTAGATGTGCTCCTCTTGACATGGCTGAAGTAACCCCTAAATGTCCACACCCACAATATGATACAAAGAAGGAAAGTGAGCTTTCGAATGCGTGCCCGTATTCTTCTAGCTTCATAGATATCTTGAAAGTGAACTTGCAAACACTTGCACTCTTATGACATTTTATTATTTAAAAAAGGATTGTTCTTAAATGTAGAAATGTTTGCTTAATGTTCAACTTTTCCAGATGGGTTGCAAGAAGTCATCATCATCAGGATTTTCTTTTTGTGGAAAGGTCATTTGTTCTTCCCTGCATGTCCTTTCATATTTTTTCCTGCAAACTATGAAAAGTTATGGTACCTGGTTTACTTTTGGCTGCTGGGCTGTTTCTTTATGCCTGCAGTGGGCAGACCTTTTAAAGATTGCCCTTTGCTTCTTCTCCCTCCTGTAATTCATTTTACCCCTCATTCCTTTCTCTTATAATGCATGCTGCTTGAGATTTTCCTGGAAAGGGTGTGATTATCTAGGACTGGATCTTCTGCCATCCTCAGCAACTTGAATACAGGCAGACAGCAGCCTACCTGGGGCAGAGAGGCTCAGATGGAATCTTGGTCTCCTTAGTTACACCTCGGCAGACCGGGAGTGGAAGGCTCTGGGTTTGATTCTCAACACCACAACCAAACAACAACAAAAACACTAGAAAATTCAAAAGGAGTGTTTTTGAAATGTATCTGTGTGTATTATATGTATAATAATTAAATGTGGTTACCCTTAGTCGGGATCATGGGCTTCCTTATGGGTATTGATAAACTGAAGTAAAAAATAAGGGACCACCTTGAATTTTCTTACTGTTTCTCAAGTCTTTATATTTATTCTTTCCCTTTGACTTGTCTTGCTGTTCAGTAGAATGCTTCAGAAATTTCACTGGGTATAATGCCTAATTTGGCACTAACTTATTTGTGAGTCTGCTTCGAGTTTATTTTCCTTGGGCTTCACCACCATAAACTTTAATTACATTAATTAGACATAGGCAGACACCTAAGCCCAGTTGGATTCCTTACACTAGTCAGTGGGCTCTGTTATTAGTTTTTTCAGTGACATGATTTGGCATCATATTCCAACACATTTTCAGGAAATTGGTTCTAAGTTTAAAAAGAACTTGTACAATAAAGCTACTGACTCTCAACTAATTTCTCTAATTTCTTGGGGAACTGGCCTGAATAAAATGCACACACATATGCAATACTTTGTGTAGTCTTCTCTTTCTATGACTGTGGGTTTTTGGGTTAGTGTCATACCTGAGGAAGGAGTCATGCCCGACCCTCCTGCTGGGCTGATGAGGCCCTGTGCTCATGTCTAGATTAGGTAGAGCCTGACTTGGCACAGAAGTAGGCAGCAGGTTTTGACGTGTGTGGCAAGTCCAGCCAACTGGTGGTATCTGTGTAGAGCACTGTGCCAAGAAGGCTCCGCGGGCTGGACCCTGCAGGTGGAAAGACAGACTCAGGCTGTTCCACCACCCTGGGCTCAGGAGGGGAGTCGTCTGAGGAACGCTCCTGCCTTGTATGTGCCATTTCTGTTTTAGTGAGGATCTTCTCATCCATGTCTAATGCCAACCTGTAAAACTCTAAGGCCAGTTAACAACCTCCAGACTGGGCCAGGCTGCAGAGGAGGCATCTTTGAGAGCAATGGGTGTTACACTGCCAATCAGGATCACCGTGAGAACGTGCCAGACCCCATCTTTAACCTTTTTTATGGGGCTTAAGCAGTAGTACTCCTGTTTTAAGGGATGCTATAAAAATACCAGCTGTGTCGGTTTCACTTAATGTGCATTTGACACCATTTCAGGACACAAAACGCCACAGTCTGTTTGCCAGGCAAGCACTTGGAATTCAGGGCCATCTTCTGTTGGTACATCCTGAGGATTGTGCCAACACCTTTGGTGAGGTTGGGTAGATTACATCCAGCTCAGTTATCTCACACCGACATCCGTGCTCCAGGGGCCTCCTGATGCTCATATACACATGCTGCTCTGCCCACTGCTTAGGCTGTTTGTTAGTGCCAGCCCTGCGTGGGACAGTGTATGTTCATACTTAGCTGAGGTCTCCGACACAGGAAAGAACACCAGATTTTGGGGTTATTTGCTAGAAGTTGATGGGCTTTTCTCTTGTTAGTTTTCCGAAGTGGACTTATGTGCTTAGGCACAGCCAAGGGAGCATGAGCATCTCCTGAAGTGGTGTACAGATTGTGTGGGGTGGGGATAAACTAGGAAGGGATCAGATAGGGAGCCAGGAACCTGGAAGCTGGAGCAGTGTAGAATGTGGACATGTTGGAGACTGCTGGCCTTTTTGTCAGGTCTTTGAAATACACAATGTAATTGCTCTCATCAGACAGATTATATAGAGGAGTTTTACACTGTTTGTATGACCCATCATTTCCAAATCCTATTAGGGTTAGTGCAGTTATTTCACCATTTCCTTAACAAAGTGAGTTTACAGAATCAGGGATGGTGCAGAAACTATATGAAGACCAGTCTTTCAGTTCCTTGTTACCCGCCCCTTCACGCTTGCAGAGTCTCGCATATTCAACAACAGCTGGCCCAGCTTGCTAATGAGTCCTGGCCGGGAATGGCCGAGGCCGACAGGGACCGGCTGCAGCTCATCAAGGAGAAGGAGGCTCTGCTTCAAGAGCTGCAGCTCATCATCCAGCAGCGGAGGTCAGCCGAAGACGTGTCCCGGCTGGAGGAGGAGCAGCGGCGCTTGGAGGAAGAGACCCAGCGGGCTCGGGCCACATCTGCCCAGGGCGCCACAGAGAGGTGAGCTGCCTCAGAGGGACAGGGGCGGGTGAGATGCAGCTTCCTCTGAAGAACGAGCTGAAAAAGCTAGATTGGACGATTGCTACAAGGCTTGAGCATGATTTTGATTATGACAAATGGTTGAGTCTCCCGTATCCGAAATGCTGGGCCCCAAAGTGTTTCTAATTGTGGCATTTTACAGTTTGAAAAATTTGAAAAAAATGAAATCTGAAAACCTAAAATCCAAAAATACTTTAAAAGTTTGAGATTTTGAATCATTTCAGAATTTGGATTTTTAAATTAGTGATGTTCAACATATGCTGAAAGTAGCTATCGCAGCATTTCCTTGCCAAGTAGAGGAAGAAGTATGTGCCTTCCATGGCACTGGAGGTGCCAGCTGCTCCCCAGGGCTCCTGAGGCTCATGGCACCTGCTCAGAAGTGGGAGATGACCAAGAAGGGGGAGGGAGTGAGGGCAAGCAGGGAATGTGCCACCTAAATGTACCCTTCCTGGATAGGTGCGCAGTGCTTTCGCCTGTATTTGTTTGGGCTTGTTACCAGCAGGAACATAGGGAGGCATGTGATGGTCCAGCTTCATTGCCTTGATGACATGGTACCCACAGTACCCTGGAAGTCCTGTCTCCAGCTGTGGTCTCTGGCCAGAGAGCTTCTGCTCTTTATTTTGCAGTAGGAAGTTGGCTGCCTTTTATGGGTCTGTTTCTGGATGTGCCTCTACTCTGCTGGTCTTGAGACTTTCAAGCACTGGACATGTGAAGTCAGAGTCTCTAGTAGTCCTTGGTGCCAAGTTGTTCAGCCTTTTATCATGTGCCATGTCTCCTGGTTTCCATTTGCCGCCTGTACTCGTGGATGGTGTCGAAGGCTATGTCTGCTTTCCATATTTAACAGCTGTCAGCAGTTTATCTATGGAGCTTGGCCGAGCCTTGGAGAACCCACTCCCCATTTGCCAATATTTTGGCTCCCTAAAATTCAGTGCATTAAAATGACCAGAAGCTGTACCACGATGAGTATTTTTTACCTAGACTTTGAGTCGTCTGGATTATTTGATGTACACAGTTGCATCAAGAACTAATGTTTTACATTTTTGACTGCTCTTGGTATTTACTAGGCATCTTTATGCTTGGCTGCCATGAACCCCAAGTACCATGCTGCTGTCCTGTCCACCTGTGTGTGAAATATTTATGATGCCCCAGGCATTCCTCCAAGTTCCAGGGATATATTTTTCAAACAAGACAAAAACAGTCTTAATTGGCGCTTATGACCTTGTCTTAGTTACCTTTTCTCATTGCCGAGAGAAAATACCTAACACTCAAAGGAGAAAAGATTTATTTAACTCACAGTTTGTAGAGGTTTTAGTCCATAATCTATTCATTCCAAAGTAGGGTGTCATGGCAGAGGGCATCACAGAGCAGAAACAGTTCATTGTTAGCAGAAGGTAGCAAAGTAGTGAAGTAGCAAAGAGACAACAAGCCACAGAAAGCAACAACAGCAGACCCCGTTCTGTCCCTTTATAGTCTACGGGGTCTGCATGCCCTTAGGGTGGGTAGAACACCCAGGGCGGGTCTTCCTATGATCCACACCCATAACTATGCAAGCCAATCAGTGGACTGATAATCATATACACTTAATTCCAGCATCACACAGCCAAGATCCAGCCAACTCCTCACCTGCCTTTTGAGTGCATGAGACTTTGGGTGGGGCATTTGCTAGAAATCGTTAACAGACCTAGATGCTTTAATGTGGATTAGTATTCTCTAGGGCCTGGGATTTAGCTCAGTGGTTCCGACATCTGCCTAGAGTTTTGTCCTGGTAACCACATACCACAGTGCCGGGCGTGGTGGCTCATGCCTGTCATCCCAACACTCGGAGGCAGAGGCAGGAGGATTGCTGAGTTCGAGGCTTGCCTGGGCTACATGATGAGCTCAGGGCCAGCCTGAACTACAAAGGGAGACCCTGTCTCAAAAAAAAAAAATTTCTCCATACTGTATTTCAAGTCCACAAATTAATTATTTTCTTACCTTTAGGATTTTACTTCAAGAAAAAAGAAATTGTTTACTTATGCAGCTGGAAGAAGCCACCCGCTTAACTTCGTATCTCCAGTCACAGTTAAAAAGGTAGTTACTGTAGAATAGAAAACTGTATTTAATTATCATGTTACAGTGACATGTGCATGAATTTTAGCTTGGATTTTGTCCTACCAGAACTTGTAACCTGAAGTGAAGTTAAAACACAGAATTGAAAAGTAAATACATTAAACTTGTAAGGAAACTTGCTAATGTATGATTCAAGAAAAGTGAGGGAAACCAGATTTGGCTTCAGAATAAATCAGTCTGAAATCAAGTTTATCAAAGGATTTTATAATCCATCACCTTCAGAAGTGTTCATATATGCACATGCGCATTTTTATTTTGGAGATTTTTGCAAAAGATGAATATTTTTAAGTACAGTTTGGATGCTTACTAACAACTCACCTTTTCAGGTACTTACCGCATTGTGAAGCATAGTGTTGAGGGCCTTATATGAATTACTTTCTCAGTTATTCCTCCTAAAAGAGTGCAGAGGTAGGAACTGTTACCATCCCACGCCCCAGAGAGTGAGTGCAAGCCTTGGAGATGCCCCATTTACTTGACCGAATATGCTTGGCCAGGCTGCCTTAAGTGAGAACTCCAACCCAGGCATGCATCTGCCATTGCTGTGCCCTCTAATGTCATTGAGGAAAACACAGGAGAGGCCAGTAAAAGTCTGCTCAGATGCACACAGAGGTCAGAGACATGCTGGGGTTTGCTGTTCCTGCTACACATGTTTCTAACACCTGATCTCTCTTCTTTCAGTCTGTCTGCCAGTACCTTGACTGTGTCCTCTGGGAGCAGCCGCGGGTCCCTGGCCTCCAGCCGGGGCTCGCTGGCCTCGAGCCGAGGTTCCCTGAGCTCGGTCAGCTTCACCGACATCTATGGCCTCCCGCAGTACGAGAAGGCCGACGCTGAGTGCGGCCAGCTCCTGCGCTTTGATCTGATTCCCTTCGACACCCTGGGCCGTGATGTCCCCTTTGCAGACCCACCCAGCCACTCAGGCTTCCACAAGCAGAGGCGGTCCCTGGACACGCCCCAGTCCCTGGCCTCGCTATCTTCCCGCTCCTCCCTGTCTTCTCTGTCACCCCCCAGCTCGCCCTTGGACACACCCTTCCTCCCAGCTTCGAGGGACTCACCTCTGACGCAGTTGGCAGATGGTTTTGAGGTGCCAAGCCTGGGTGCTCTGGACAGACTGCGAGCACAGGCCTCTACATTGGGGGATGAAGATTTGCAGGGCTCGGGGCCACTTCAGCAACATGGATTCCCTGGGGACACAGAAGGCCCACGAGAGCGGGGACCCCCAGGGGCCGGAGCCCCTGCCGCTGGAAGTAAGTGGTGATGAGACACCTCTTGAAGCAAGTTCTGAAATTCAGCAAACCTTGTATGCAGTGGCACTGAGGCTGGTGGCCCCTCATATGCCCAGGGAATTGAAGTCTAATGGGGTCACTAGGTGACTGTACCTGCTCTAGTCTTGCCTGTCTGTGGCAGGGAAGGATACCCACCACTGACAAAGCGACCTTTCCCAGCCATTTGGCTTGTGTTAAGTGGGGACTTAACTGTCGAAAATGAGGGTGAGAGCCACGGCCTTCCATGCTCAGAGGCTGGTAAAGGGGGGTCAACAAAATCTGTAGGCTGCGTGCCCATCCCAGAGAGCAGGTGACTCATGTCTGCTTGTAGCTCAGTGGGAATCTCTGCTTGGTCACTTTACCTTCATCTCTTTATCCTCTGTTCTTATAGTTTTAAAGATGTAAGTATCAAATGTGGAGATGAAAATAGTTGCATAATTTCAAGAGATATACAGTAAGTATCAGTCATTCGTACCAACCCTGTGTCTCTGGTGGTCTCTACCTTGAGATCCCCTGGCAACATGAAGCTTCCTCTATCCAGTTGTTTGAGTTTAGCTCCTCCCTGGTGCCAGGGTACTGTTCCAGAGAATGACCCCCACCCTGTCCAAACCAACCACAGTACTTTTAATTTCCTTAGTTCTTAAACAAGGTGAAGAATACTATCTCCTATTCCTGAAGTTTAGCCTGTTTAATCAACTTTTACTTGCATAGCAAAAATGTTTTAGACATTCAATTTAGGCAAATACTAGATAATGTGTGTGTCATAGTGGGTATAAACCAGGAGTATTTTTATTCTCTGCCCAGGGGGAGATTTGGTAGGGTCTAAAGATGTTTTTGGTTGTCACAGCTGGAGAGATACTACTGTCATCTAGTGGATTAGAGAGTCCAGAAACTGCTAAGCATAATACAGTACATGAAAGACCCAGCACAAATATTAGTTGCAGAGAAGCTGAGGAGCCCTAGAAATGTACTGTTGAGTAGTTGTGAACTGAAGGGTAGAAATAGAACTGGATTACAAAACCAGTGTGCTGTAGGGGAAACTGGTCCAGGCTAGTAGTCTGGAGACCAGGATTCTGTTCCCTGTCCTTTTGACTACTGGCCATGTACCCTTGAGGCGTCACACCTTCCCTGCCCTTGAAGGAGGTGAGTTTTGTGGTCTCTCCATTAGCAACCATTCTGTTACCTGTGATGTAGATTGACTGATAGATGGAAAAATTGATTGATCTTCAGATTAGCCTATCTATTAAACAGTAATCTGCTAATATTTACATGTTTAACTAGAAGCCAATATGTTTAACTAGAAGCTTTTACGTGGCTTTTTGGCATCTCCATTATTTTGATGTCTCCGTGTTGACAAGCACATTTTCCTATCCCTAGGTACATTGCTTCTGTGATTTCACATAAACTGGTAGCTTTCATTCCCTGTGTTCTTTCTAAAGACAGGTGCATTGTTCTCTGTTTATTCCTTTTATTCAAAAATGAAAATGCACAATAAAAACTGAATTGAACATCTGTCATTGTTTAAACTGGAAACTTTGCTCCTTAGTCTGTCTCTCTGATCTCATTAGTTTTTCTAAATGTTGCGATATAGTAATATCAGTCTGGTTATGCAGAAAATCTTACACAATGCCCAAGGGCTCCTTTGATCCAGGAAAGACAGAGTGGGAAGGAGAAGAGCTGATTTAATTTTCTGATCCTAATTCCTCTGGGTTTCCTTCCCACTCAGGCAGACATTGTAAGGGTTCCAACTTCCTCTGAATAGTTGCTTAGTCTGCGTTTACATACTGCCACCTGGTGGTCGATTCTTGCCTAACACTGTCAGCTGACAAAGTAATTGGGTCATTTAAGGTGTCCTCTGTGTGCTCCCAGATATCTGGGTAGTTTAGCCAACTTCAGGCATGGACACAGGGTACTGTTCCCCCTTTGAGAACTCCCGAGCCCAGGGTTGTCGTGGCTTCATAAGAGGACCCCACCTCATCATTTATCCATGCAGTTCCTGCCACCTTTATAGTCCTGCTAGAAACAGTACTAAGTTTGCCCCAGGTACATTTCAGTAAGATCAAATTTTAGTAAAATAAAAATCAAAATTTCCCAAGCCCACAAAGTAGTGATTTCTTCCACTCTGATTTAAATCAATCAGAGGGGAAAGAAGTCAATTCAGAAAAGTGGGCCAGTAGGTTATAATCCTGAATGGTTTACACACTTTTGCTAGTATTGCTGTCTCTGAATTTTGAAACTCAAATGTGTCACGGTTTCAAAAAACATTCCTATTTTCATCTACCTCTTACCTCTTGCTAATCAGAACCCATAAAATTTTGACCTTTTTCATCTATTAATTGATTTTATTATAGTCATACTCTGTTTACAATTGTTGGCTTAAATTCTGCAGTTTTTTTACTTTGTGCTTTTTTATCTCTTTCCTCATGCGGCTCCACAGAAACATTCACTGTAAGTGGCCTCGGAATCCTTCTGTTCCCCTTTGTGTCCCAGGTTCTGGGCACATAAGTGTGTTGAATCCATGATGAGGACGGCTGGGGTGAACTTAGCAGTTGTCATTATTGTTAGGATTTCAACAGTAATGCTCACAGTAGCTACTCAAGTCATGTAAGAACTATTCTAAAAGCTTTCACTATTTTCCCCCATAATTTTTTTCTCCAGAATTGAGTGGCACTCATTATTTTAATGTGAGCTGGAAGCTTTGCCCACAATGTGGTTTTCATTGTATCTCCTTCCTTTTTATCAAGTAGTGTTCGTGTCTTTGGCTTTTGCTGTCTGTCTGACTGTCTGGCTATATGTGTGCCTGTCTGTCTATCTGGCTGGCTGGCTATCTTAACGGGTAAAAAAAGTCAGAGACTTTAAATGAATGCATTGAAGAGTTCTGTTCCTTGCTTCTTCTGCAATGCTCCCTGTGGTTCCTGCGTTGCCGGGAAGCCCCGGGTGTGTGTCTCTGCTACACTGTGTGGTCTGCTCCTCGCTACCTCCGCACCCAGGGCAGTTGCTGCTGCTAGTGTCCCAACAACTCTGCTTCCATTTGCTCTCTGAGTTCAGCGACTTGGCCTGGGATCCATGAAGAGGAGTTCTCTGATTTCCCTCCTGTCTGCACGCATTCCCATTGTCACGAGGAGAAAGGAGTTTGGTCAGATAGTTACAAGGGGTGCTTGGGATTGTTACCTCGGGCTGTGTCTTAAAGGGACTTACTTTAATCTGTCTGTCTACCTACCTATCTTTTTTATTAAATCTATCTGTGGTACTGGGGATTGAACCAGGACCTTTACACTGAGCTGCACCTCTAGCCCTTTTTCTAATTATTTTGAGACAGAATCTTACTAAATCACTAAGTTGCCCAGCCTAGGATCAAACTTGTTCTCCTTCTGCCTCAGTCTCCTGAAGTACTGGGATTGTGGGTGTGCACCACAATACCCTGCTTTTAAAGGAGTTTAAAACTAAGAACTTTTCCTGGTGCCAGGACTGCAAATGGAAACTGATTGGTTTCATTTGCTGGAGATTGATATGACACATTGAAAGGTTCCATTTGTAGTTTTGGGCCATGAGTTCGAAATCCTTCACCCAGCTGGCAGGAAGGAAAGAGCTGGACTTAGTTGTCCTGGCCTTCTGTCTGAGAGTCGGTGCCTCCAGCCACCCCAGGAAGGAGCAGCCTCTGTCCCTGGTTGACCAGGGGCAGGAGCAGATACCCACCCCACCCCAGCTTGGCACTGCAGACCTTTGGAAAGCTAGCTTTGTCTCCAGTTGACATAGAGAAACTGAAGAGCGTAGCCTTGTGTGTGTTTATTCTGTGTGGTGCTCAACGTGTTTAGGTTTAACTGGTGTGAATCACTGGTTGAAACAGAACTGGATGCATGTGTGTTTCCCTCAATTTAGAATTTTTCAATTGCTAGAGCCTAGATAGCCAAAGAGAACACGGGGCTGCAGAGGGACTTGTGTTAGAGCAATGTTTAGTTTGGGGTTCATATTTTATTCAGCTATAAAACACTGAGTCTTCAGTGTGCATAATCACATTTCACATAGAAAGATTACATGCACAGTTTATAGACTTTATTTAAAGGAACTTATTGCTACGAAGAAAGGGACAGAAACAGTGAAATGTTAGAAGGCAAAATTTCCATGATGATCTTTGGCTTGTGATTAAAATAAGTAAGGAAACAAAAATAAACTGCCTGGGAATGATACCCTGGAAAGCAATTCCGGAAGGTAGTCTCACCTCAGGGCAGCTAAGGAAGGTACTGTGGTTAGGGAGACGGGGGGGGGGCGGGGTGGTGGTGGTGCTGCGGGCTCTCCTACAAGCTGCTTGGCTCCCAGGAGCTGTTGGAAAGGGTTAGTCTGGGCTCAGCAGTGTCCTCAGATTTGGAAGTCAGTCATTACATTTTGTTAGGGTTTATTTGGATGATAAAACTTTTTTTTTCCCCCCCTCAATACCAGGGATCAAACTTGGGCCCTTGTGTGTCCAAGGTTGGTACGGTACCACTTGAGCTAAATCCCTGACCTAAACTTTTTTTCAATTATAAAAGCAATATGATATATGTTTATTGTATAAATAGGGAAAATGCCAAACAGCATAAAGAAGAGAAGGAAAAAAACTACCCCTCTGAGAACACAGTGTTGTTCATTTGGGTATGAGAATATTAAAGTCCTTTCTGCTCACTGAGGGGGTGAAAAGCAATTTATGAATCTTTCTGGACAGTTTAAAAGCTTTCAGAGTAGCCAGCAGCCGTTATTTCTGTCTTCCAGAATTAGAGACAGTCGTGCATGGTGTCTTTATATATATATATATATGTACACAGCATGGCATTCTCTAGGACACTTGGTGACACAACAGGGCTCTTCTGGAGAGGTCCTGGGCCCCCGTGCCTTCATCTTCTGACCCATGTGTGTCCCTTGCTTGCAGCAGTGACTCTCCGGGAAGACAGCGCCAAGAGACTGGAGAGAAGAGCGAGACGAGTCTCTGCATGCCTTTCGGATTACTCACTAGCAAGTGACAGTGGGGTCTTTGAACCTTTAACCAAAAGGTTAGGAGCTGATCCTTCCTTTATTGTTTATTTCTATTTTTATTAGTACATGTTCATTGTGGGGTATTGGTACTAGTACATAAGACATCTTAATCTCACTTCTTTTCCCTCCCCTC
>PVIC010051874.1:0-12351 GCA_004025085.1 Thryonomys swinderianus | reverse complement strand
ATTAAGTATTTTTAAAAATCGTAAGAGCCAAAGAGTCATCATTTAGTTTTGTGGCAAGCTCTTAAAAGCAGAGGAAGAAGCCAGGGCAGAAACTTGATCTTGGCATGAATTAAAGTCTGTTGCAGAGATGCTGAACTAAATGTCTGCAGTTAGAAGGGCTCTCTGTTGGGTCTTGGGAGTAAATGTAACACAGTGAGAGGAGGAATAGTTTCCACCTCCCCAGGAAGAGAGTTCACGGGCTGAATTGGCTACAGGACACCCCAGGGTAACAGTTCTCCCAGTCTCTGTCTTGCTCCAACATCTTAGTCACTCTCCAAACTGGCACTGTACTTTTTTTTTTTTTTGTGAGACAGGGTCTCACTTTGTAGTTCAGGCTGGCCCTGAGCTCATTATGTAGCCCAGGCAAGCAGCGGCGAACTCAGCAATCCTCCTGTCTCTGCCTCCAGAGTGCTGGGATTACAGGCGTGAGCCACCACGCCCAGCACTGTGGTATGTGGTATTGGTTTGTTGGTGGGCGTGAGTCACCGTGCCCAGCAATGTATGTGGTTACTGGGATCGAACTCAGGACCTTGCTCTTGGGAGGCAGGCGCTGAAACCACTGAGCTAACCCTCCGGCCCTTGTTTCAGTTTTTTGAGACAGGGTCTTGCTTTGTAGTTCAGGCTGGCCCTGAACTCACTGTGTAGCCCAGGCAAGCCTCGAACTTAGCAATCCTCCTGCCTCTGCCTCCTGAGTGCTGGGATTACAGGTTTGAGCCACCACGCGCAGCTATTTAAGGTTATTTTAACTGAAGCTACACTGAGATTCTCCAATCAAATTTTAAATATACTGATCCCATTTTTTTCCAGGAAGCTTACAGGATAAAATGAATGAAGATTAAGTTGATCCCTGAAAATAAGGTGAAGCCAGAGAAGAGTAGACCTCAGAGCCTACCATAGGCTGCCCCAGAGTAATTAATTTATGAGACAATACCTTTGTCACTCAGCTTGGCAGTCAGAGTATGGAGGGAATCTACTCACCCATTCAACAGGTCATGTAGTGAGCACATATTATGTGCCACACACAGTTAAAAGTTTAACACGGGACAGATTTATGGCATGTTAAAAATAAAACCCGTTCCTCCAGAGAGCACACCTGGGGAAGTTTCATTCTGGGACTTCGGAAGGAGATACGGTGACACAAGGCTGGGCTGGGCAGCCAGAAGTCAGGGCAGCGGATCGATGCAAGTGCTGGACTCTGTGTCCCTCATGCAGGGTGTTGGATGCCAGAACATGGCATCCTGAGGCCAGTGTGAGCAGTGACAGATCACTGCTCGCGGCGTGCTGATTACCTGGCTCCTTCTACAAGTTAAATCTGGACTCTAGAGGAAGCCACAGGCCCAGGCGCCAGGCTTGGCGGTTGGAGTAGTGCGTGCTGAACCTCTTTTATCGACAGTTGCTCTGAATGACATGCAGTCTTTCTGGGTTCCCCGCGCCTACCTCAGAGTATGCAGTATGATCATCCTGAGAGTGGTGTGAAAGGTAGGACTGCTTTCCCTGGTAAAATGGGCACCACGGTCACCAGCATTTGCAGCAGCAGCAAAAACAGAAGCTATGGATGGCGCCTCATGAGCTCCTCTAATTACTCTAGCAATCATATGTTCAGGCAGATGAATTGGCAGCAGAGTAAAAACAAACTGAAGACTCACCACAGTGGCAAGTCTCAGTAAATGATGAGCGTGAGTGATCACGTCTATGTTTAGGTTTTTGTTTTGTTTTGTTTTTTTGAGACAGGGTCTCGCTTTGTAGTTCAGGCTGGCCCTGAGCTCACTATGGTGCCCAGGCAAGCCGCCGCGAACTCAGCAATCCTCCTGCCTCTGCCTCCCGAATGCTGGGAGCCACCACGCCCAGCACTGTGGCATGTGGTATTGATTGCTGGGCGTGAGTCTCCATGCCCAGCATCGTATGTGGTCACCAGGAATCAAACTCAGGACCTTGCACTTGCGAGGCAGGCACCGGAACCACTGAGCTAACCCTCCGGCCCACGGTTTGATGACTTCTTCCTCTGTGGTGCACTGCTAGGGAGCTTTGGACTGCTGTGGTCACTGATTTTTCTGAATATATTGTTGTGGTTGTTTCTCTTGAACTGGGCTCTTTACCTAGAAGAGTCTCAGTTACTCAGTGAGACACTTACTTGCTCTTGTGGGTCCTCAGAAGTATAAGCAAGACTCTGTTTTCAAGATTTAGAGAGTCTGAGAAGCCATGCATTGAAGAACTTCTTGACTGTTACAGTTCTTTTCATTACCAAACTGTCACTTCCTTTGAGAACTGCTTTGGGTGAATCACATTGCTGCTAGCATTGCTGTGTCTAACTACGACTCTTAAAAGCCCAGAGCAGAGAAACTGAAAGCTAAACACTCTGAAATTTAGAGGGACAGTGGTTTTTTCAACCTACTGATTACCCCTATACTCTAAGTAGGGCCTGAGATGCTAATTATTCATAATTTCCACCTTAATGTCATTAAAGTTACCGTGGCTTCAAAAAAAAGTGTGTGTCGTTCCACATTTACACGCGCTTAATAATTTTCCACCAAGTAAAAGGAGATTGTAATTCCAGCCCTGTCCAGGTAACCTAGAATTCTTGTCCTATAAATTGAAGCATTTATTGCTGTCCCTGGGGAAGCAGGGGAAAGGTAAGCAGGTCACTTTGTATGGGCAGAACCTTTGATGGGGGACAGTTTTCTCCGGGGAGTCCCCTCGGGTGCCCTTGTCTGTACTGTGAGATCAGGGAGGTCCTGGGACGCAGCCAGCTGTGCTGGGGTCACACAGAGAGAGACTAGGCACTCCAGTCCCGACGAAGGGACTTGGTTTGCTTGAACTACTTTGTTAAGCCATGGATCTTATTGTGAGTTTGTTATGCTTTGAACAGAGACTGGTTTCCATTACAGTCTTCGTGAGGCTCACGGGTGAGAGCACTGAGGAAGGGAGGGAGGAGAGAGCCTCACAGAGAACAGGAGCTTCAGGTGTTCGAGAAGTCCATTGCTGACTTGCCGGCCACTGCCTCAGCCTCAGCCTCACCGAGCACATGCGCTTCCAGGACGCCGCACACCGACAGCTCTTTCTCTCTCCTAAGTTCCCAGCCGCTGTCCATCCACAGCACGGCTTCTGCACACGGGGACCCGTGGCTGCCGCTGGCCTCTGCTCGCTCGCTGTGCTGCACCCTTCCCTCCCCGGGTGCGACCTTGTGTGTAGACTGTGTGTCTCATCAGAGAGAGAAGTCTGCTCGGTGGGGTCCAGTAGGAACCGTTATAGCATAGCATAGTAATTACGTGTGTTTTGTGGGCTTGATCCTGGTCATTTGCCTGTGGTCAAGTCTCACGGTCACCAAGCATAGGGTCTGGTTTTGCTCAAAAGGGGAAGGTGGTTGTGCCAGGCGCTTCAGAGTGTTGTTCCTATGATAATAAATCAGAGCTGATTGGTATTCACACTAGATGCTAAGATGTAGGTGAGTACCCCACAGGCTAGTTCACTTTTGTTTTCTAGAACTTGCCATGGTGCTTGGTATATAGTGGGCAATGGAAAAACACTGGCTAAATGAAGCCTGATGAAGGAGGAAATGATATGATTTTAGATATGTTAGAATGAGAAAGGAAAAGCCAGAGGTGGTGGGGTAATTCTAGCATTCTGGGGGAGACTGAGGCAGGAGGATCGCAAGTTTGAGCCTAGTCCAGGCAATTTTGCAACCTGAGGTCTTGCTGTATCGCCCAGGCTAGTCTCAGAATTTGAGAGTGCAGGCGATCTCCCACCTCAGTCTTCCATGTAGAGTTACAAGTGTGTCACCACACCCAGTTGGGGCCACTTTTGGGTATAGTAAGGGGCAAGCTTTGTAGGGCTTGTAACCAGAGAAAGTGCAAAGCCGCAAAGCAGGAGCTTTACCTTGGCATCATGTTGGAAGACAACGAATACAGTACAAAAAGAGCTTCTGATTGGTGGATCTTGTGCTTGTGGTGAGAGTGTTGCCCTCAGGATGCAAATTCAGAGCTGCTTTTGTTTTCCACGGGGTATCACCCCCTTAGCGCCGCCGTAGCCCCGGGTCAGTGGAGGGATGTCCCAGGAACATTATCAGGGTGAGGGTTTGTCGAAAGGGCTGCTGTATGTTTGCACGTTTAAACCACCCTGGAAACCAGACTTTAAACATCCTTTTTCAGAACTAGTGCTTCTTGGTTCCTACTTTCCTCTCCCCACCCGCGAATGTCCTCAGCTACCATGGTCACTGGCCGTGCTGGGCTCTTCCTCACTGTTGCCGTCTTGGACTCAACAGAACTAGAATCCGAGGAGACCTCGGCTCAGTGCTTTGTTGGTTCACTTGCTGCGGCGCTGGGGTGTGGCGGGCCTTGTGCGTCCTGCGGAGACCCCCCAGCACTGCGTGAATGGGTGACGATCCTCGCGGCTGCACGCTTGCCTCCCACCATTTATTTAGTGGTGTTTTCCCGGTTCCGGACAATCCGCTGTGCACAATGAGGGAATCAGTAAATGACTCATTGACTTGAATTATCATTGAATTAACAGTGCCGTTGTTTCAGGTCGTTTAACATCATACAGTTCTTTGTCATAAATGTCACTGTGAAAGCGGAAAACTTCACGTTTGCCAACTTGAATGCAGCTGAATGGGCGGAACCTCAATAAGGGACGATTGACACGGACTCATATCCGTAACCGGAAAATACTAGTTGGTCAGTTTTTCTAAAACAGCAAAGCCAAGATACTGGGTTGGTTGCGTGTAGCTGTTGGAGCTTCAGGCCTCAGGCAGGATTCTGGCTTGGATACTTGTAGTATCCAGGACTTTAAACAAAATACTTAACTTCACATAAGTGGAAAGCGTGGTCGCTGTGCTCCATCTTCCAAGTGGAAGAAACTGGAATCTGTTTGGTGGAGGAGCAGGAGGGTTGAAATGAGAGAAGGAGTCAGAAGCTCTTGCTGTAGCCCCTGGCACAAAGTGAGCACTAAGTAACATTAGTAAATACTGTTGTTAAGGAGCTATTTTGAAATATTTGATTCTTTTTCAGGAACTTGGAATCAAGTCTTTTTTTAATGTAACAAATTCATTGAGACAGGTTATTTTTCCCTCAAATATGATAATATTATATACATACTAACATTTAGGAAAGGAAGAGAGACAGCTTATATCCTTGTAATATGCAGACTGGCTGTAAGCAAACTCACCAGTACTGTTTCTCTATTCAGAGATAAACAATATCTTGCTGTATAAGATTAGGCTTTCTTTTTTTTTTTTTTTTTTTTTTTTTTTTTTTTTTTTTGGTACTGGGGATCGAACTCAGGAGCTTGCACTTGTGAGGCAGGCGCAGTGCCACTGAGCTAAATCCCCAGCCCAGTTCAGGCTCTTTTTTTTGAGACAGGGTCTTACTTTGGAGTTCAGGCTGGCCCTGAGCTCACTGTGTAGCCCAGGCAAGCCTGGAACTCAGCAATCCTCCTGCCTCTGCCTCCTGAGTGCTGGAATTACAGGCCTGAGCCACCACACCCGGCATTGTGGTGTGTGGTACTAATTGCTGGTGGGCGTGAGTCACCACGCCTGGTATTGTTGTATGTGGTTACCAGGTATCCAATCAGGGACCTTGTGCTTGGTAGACAGGTGCTGGAACCACTGAGCTAAATCTCCAGCCCAGATCAGGCTCTTTTGTGCTAAGTAATTTTTGACATTGAGGCATTTCTAGGGAAGGTGTTTTGTTGATCTTGCATAGAAATATCTTTCTCTTCACAGTGAATTTCTAGCATTTTTTAACAGTATAAACATGGTTGATTTTAAAAACTACTGATGAACTGATGTCTGAGCGACACACTCTCTGACTTTGCCTTTGTGCTTATGTAGGTGAGACAGGCATTGGAAAATCCACATTAATGGACACTTTATTCAACACCAAATTTGAAAGTGACCCAGCTACTCACAATGAACCAGGTGTCCGGTTAAAAGCCAGAAGTTATGAGCTCCAGGAAAGCAATGTTCGGCTGAAGTTAACCATTGTTGACACCGTGGGATTTGGAGACCAAATAAATAAAGATGACAGGTACGTCTTCAGATATCCCGGGGACATCGCAGGTGAGGAGACAGTAGGATCTTCCCTAGGTCGATTCAAATGCTAAAGGTTTCTATGATTTTCTGCTTGTGGGGCTTGGTCCTCTCTCCCTGGAAAGAATGGCATTCTTGTTGTCAGGGAAATTTTCTGGGAATATTCATTCTTGAGATCAGCATCACACCACAGAATCTACAACTCTACCCGGGATAGGCAGAAAAGGAGTTTGTTAGGAGGAATAAGGTAGCCTGTGCTGGTCTCCAGGTTTTGGGGCTTTCCTCCTAGGAAAGTGGGAAATAACCCTGTACCCTGCAGCATGGTGCTAAGGCCAGTGCCTCTGCCCTCACTGCGGGACCTTGACCCGTCGGAGGCTGCAGCCCCTCGGGATCTGTCCCGGCCACTCAGTGTCCCCCCACCGTGTCTCCCTGCGGGGCCCCGGCTTTGCTCACTCCCTGCTTCCAGGCCTTGCACAGCCTCGTCTGCGGGCAGAATCGAGCCACATCCCGCTGCTCAGTAGAAGAGATCCTGGAGGGAGGTGGCTGTCAGTTGTTTTCAGCTCTGTAGAGTAAGAAGCCATAGAAAGTAAAAGGAATTTGGATATGCATCTGCCATGCTCCCCTAGTCTCTGAGGCAGTGGGGATATTTGACTTAACACCCAAACACAGAGTGAGATGAAAACCGAATCATGATTTTGCATAAAAAGTCATAGCCCAGGACTTGGAGACCTCGTTGCAGTTCTAAGAAGCTATCCTGAGACAGGAATGAGCTGTGTTCTCTCAGGTGTTTTCAAGTGCTGGAAACACCAACATGTGAAAAAGTTGGGTTTTAATGAAGGCTGTGAACATGAGGGCTTAGCCTGTGTTTTGATGTCTTTGGGAAAAAAATTATTTTAACCCTCAAAGCCCCACAGTGAAGCAAGCATTTTTATGAATGCTTTGCTGCAAAAATGCTAAATGAATTTCCAGCTGGTGCAGGATCTTGACTTTGGTAGTCGTGTTACCGCGTGAGGGCCTCGCAAGTCCTGCTGAGGGGTCAGAGGGGGCATTTTGGGTATAGAACTTGCCAAGTGAGTCTGAGTAATGATCAGCATCTCAGTCGAGCCTAATGAAGAATTCAAGGTAGTTGGATAGACTAAGGTGTGGTGAGGAGAGGTTTGTTAAGCCAGTTAGGTAATTTCTGCACAGAATTCTGTGTACACATGGGGAAGAAAAGGACATGTTTAACCTACTTAAGATTAGATTTTTTTTTTTTTTTTTTGAGACAGAATCCTGCTTTGCAGTTCAGGCTGGCCCTGAGCTCCCTGTGTAGCCCAGGCAAGCCTCAAACTCACAGCAGTCCTCCTGCCTCTGCCTCCCAAGCGATGGGATGACAGGCGTGAGCCACCATGCCTGGCCAGCGCTGTGGTGTGTGGTGCTGATTGCTGGTGGGCGTGAGGCACCACACCCTGTATTGTGTGTGTTTACCAGGGTCAAACCAGGGACCTTGTGCTTGCTAGGCAGGCAGCAGAAGCACTGAGCTAAGTCTCTGGGCCCTAAGAATAGAGTTTTTTAAAAGCATTTTGGTCCAGTAATTTCGTGTAGATCAAGGTTCTTAGCTACTAGTTCACTGCTGAATGTTCATTCACTAAAACTGGCTATGGTTGCTCATGTAAACTTGAAGGTGAAGTTATAAAACAACATAGTGAGCTTTTATAAAGTATCCATTTATAAAGCCATCGAGTTTGGGTCTTCTCTGTGAGCTGCCGTTTGTTTACCCTGAGTTGAGGCCTCCCAGTGCAAACCCACATGTTAGTCCTGCTCCCGCGATCACGCTCACCCCCTTCTTGTGCACCAGTCCTGTTCAGTCTTGACTTTCAGTGTCATGAATGTTTGAAAGTATTATGTTCGTTCTCAAAAGGAGATGGGGAGAGTTAAAACTCTTGGATTTGACAGTAGGACTGAGACTTCCAGTTACATTTTTGATCAGTGACACAGGAATGTCCCAACTACCGTATGTAGAAGTCTTTAATGCTATGTTTCTTGAAAGCTCAGAAACTTCATTAGTGACAGATTTTTGGTTTTTAACCAATTTTTCTGAAGCTAGGCATGGTGATGCACACCTGTAATCCCAGCAGTCACATGGCTAAGGCAGGAGGATGGCTCAAGTTCATGGCCACCCTGGCCTATATAGAACTTCAAAGCCAGCCTGAACTGCATACTAAAACCCTTATCTCAAAAATAAACAAATATATCAAATTTTTATATATTCCATACCCATGTTTTATAAAATGGAACTTGAGTTTTTATGTAGAAATGTGTTTTGTCTAGATATATTCTAGCAATCCCTGACATGAATAGGAACACAACAGTAGCAGCAGAAATATTTAATCCATTCTTTGAGCTCTGAGCTGTCTGTTGTATCTCTAGAGCACTTTAAAGTTCTCAGATGTTGCTCTTTGGCAACAGGAGTGGTTGTTAGATGCAGCGAAAGACTTCGTGTTGCTGGTAGTCAGAGAAGGCACTGTGCATGGTGCTGGGGCCGAGACAGCTGAGCTCTGACACTGCCCTGGGCCCCTAGGGGCTCTTCACCTCTGACTGCGATGCCAGAGGCGACACCGGTTCCTGGCTGAAGGCTGCTAGGGATGCCAAAGGAAAACGAAGCGCAAATGCTCGTGACAGGAGCATTGCGGGAGGAGGTAGACAGTGTGTGAGCATCACACGGTCACGGAACACATGTGGGGCAGGGCCCTGTCTCAATTCTCAGCCCAGACAGTTCTTCCTGGGTTGGAGTCTTGTGTTTGTGCTTTGCTGATTAGGCCTGTCTTAGTTACTGTTCTCCTTGCTGAGACAGAGTTCCCGACACCCAGCGTCACTGATGCACGGATTGCAGAGGGTTCAGTTCATAGTTGATCAGATCTAAGGTAGGGTGACATCACAGAGGAGAAACAGTACGTGGCAGATAAGATAGAGTGCACCAGGGCCGGAGGGTTAGCTCAGTGGTTCCAGCACCTGCCTCGCAAGCGCAAGGTCCTGAGTTCAATCCCCAGAAACCACATACAATGCTGGGCGTGGAGACTCACGCCCACCAGCAATCAACACCGCATACCACAATGCCGGGCGTGGTGGCTCACGGCTGTCATCCCAGCACTCGGGAGGCAGAGACAGGAGGATTGCTGAGTTCGCAGCGGCTTGCCTGGGCTCCATAGTGAGCTCCCGGCCAGCCTGAACTACAAAGTGAGACCCTGTCTCCAAAAAGCAAAAAAAAAAAAAAAAAGAGTGCACCAGACTACGCGTGACAGCTGTGACTCTTTCAGTACCTGGCATCGTATCTGGGCTTCCCACACGTGAGGGAAGGGGCATCTTCGTGGGCCTGTGGCCCAGTCCTGCCCAGAACTACACCAAACCTAGTGCATTAATTAGTCATCACACACCCTTGATCCTAGTGTCACACGCTCTAGATCCAGGAATGTCTGAAAAGCCCCAACAATGAGTCCATGACCTTTGGAGGGACTTCAAGCCACTTAGGACAGGCCTTTCTAGGGATTCCCACAGAAATAAGTACGTCTTCCGCACAGCATCTTGTTGCCGAGATTCCATGTCCCTGCTGGGGAGGCTCATACAGGAGGACCCTGATCTCAAGGCCAGCTGGACAGCTTGGTGAGACTCTCTCAAAATACAAAGCGCTGGCATGTATCTCAGGGGTGTAGAGCCCATGACTAGCATTGATGTGGCCCTGAGTTCAGTCCTTAGCACTGCCAAAAACATATTTTAAAAAGAAAAGAAGAAATGATTATGTGTACTCTTCCAGCTTAGAGTCATCACCTTAGCACTGCCACTAAAATTTTGTATTTGGCCTTTCCTCCAAAAGCAACGGTCCCTCAGCGCAAGGGCTTTCACTCAGCAGCACTGAGGGACGAGTAACTGAGCCAGTGGGGTGCGGATCCTCGTGCTTGCAGCCAGAGTCGACTTTAAGAAATTATCTCACTCATTTGGGTCAAATAATAGTGTCCAAGGAGATCTCAAAGAGAGGAAGGAAGTGTGATGTTAACCTAGATACCAAATATTTGACAGCTGTTGCATAATCTCTTTGAATGACATTTGAGATTTGTCAGTAGCCTGTGCCTCCGAGGGCATTGTCGACACTTGACTACAAACCCAAATGACTTGTTTAAAGTTAGTTATTTGGATGGGCTTTGCTTCCATCAAAAAATTGGAAGTGGGATGTGCATATTTGCAGTGATACGTGACCGTGTGAAATGGAATGTGCTCTTTCTCTAACACGTGATTATTTTTCTTACTTTGGGAATTAAGCAAGCTTTTATGCCATCCATGTAAGATGTGAAGAATGTCCCAGTTTGTTTATATAGGCCTCGGACATGTCAGCATGCCAGTGTCACTATGTGCCTCTGGCAGGCTGGCTAGAAGGAGGTAGGAAGACAGATCTGGTAGGGTTTCCTGTTACACTAACTCCTTTTTCTTTTTGTTCAAGGGGTTCCTTGTTCTGGTTGTCTGTACTCTTCAGAAAAGAAGGAAAAAGGTCCAAAGAAAGGAAACCAAGCTTTGCTTTCCAGCTGTAATAGAGCTCTTACCGCCCCACTTAGGTGGGAGGTGGGAGGGCCGTTGGTCCATGGCATATCGGGAACTGCCCGGGTAACCCGGAGGAGCAGGAGTGATCAGACTCCACCGAGAGAAAATCTCAAGCACATCAGGTCTTCATGAGAGCCAAACAGTAGCGTGACGACTGTTTGCCCTCTACATTTTTAAATTACACTTTGTAGCAGAGTTAGTCTACAAGTAAGGGAAATTGTCTTGACCGAGGGATAACAAGCTAAGAGGGAAACCTGGTAATGGTTTGGTTGTGAAATGGAGATTAAGCCCCTGAATGAAGACATTAGTTATTTCGCAAGAATGACCAGTAGGCAGGGTGGTTGGACGGAGAAAAGATGACTCTTCTAGCCATTCTAGGGGTCAACCTCTCTGACTTTATTGCCTGTTTTCACGGATGGAGTTACATAAATAACATTGAACCAGTAACAAGGCTACTGCTTGAAGTGGAATGAAGATGGAAGGGCTTGTTTGGACCCCAGCATGGCTGTAATCTAGGGTTTAAATTGGCCCCACAGATTGTAAGTCGGTCTCTCTTTGTCTCTATCTCTGTCTCTCTTTGTTTTGTTTTTTAAGACTCAGTATATAGCCCAGGCTGTCCTTGAACTTGAGGCAGTCTTCCTACCTTAGCCTCTTTAGCACTGGGATTATGGGCCTGCACCACCATACCTGGCTGGGTATCCATTTTCACAAGTAGAAACTAGCAAAAGGCCAAGTTGAGATTAAGGCTTTTCTTTCTTCTGACTGAATGCAGGTAACAAGTAGAAAGGAGATGGTTGAAGGAAGGGGCAGAAAATTTGTTTTTGAGTTACAACTCTTGAGTTCAAACCACTTAGCTGGTCTGTTTCTCATCAAAAGGAAGTTGCCTCATTTGCATGATTAAATGTTTGACAAAGGAAGTAGTGGTTTTGGTAACTAGCTCTCCCGGAGAGCATTGCTTTCCCTGTTTACAGTGACGCAGAAGATAAGATGAGGAGTTTCATGCTTGTCTCTAGGAGGAGGTCTCTGGGTTGGGTGGAGGTACCCTCACCACACTCGAGCGTACAGGGCTCTGTGAGTGTTGCCAGGGAAGAGTTTGGTTTTGGACAGATTTAATTAAAAGGACAATTGGATATATCTGAAAGCAGTTCGACAGACGAGTCTGAAACTCAAGGGAAAGAGCTGGGCTGGAGTAAAAGTGTGGAACTTGCCGTCAGTTAGGTGGTCAGTGAACCATGGGAATGAACAGGATTTTTCCAGAGACCACACAGCAGGGAAAGAGGGATTGAAAGACTGACCAGGAGAATTGAAACGGGCAGGCAGAGGAGCCAAAGATGTCAGAAGAGAACAAAAGACTTGTGAGTCCAGCTGAGAAAGCTCCTTACCAAGAAAGGACAGATGCTGTGTTTCCCATGACCTTGGGAGGACCAGAATCAGAACTAGAGGCAAGACGGGAAATTAATAGACAAGAGAAGTGTCCTTGGACCTCTGCTGAGAGGAGACAGCTCAGACTGCTAACCTGAGGAGGCAGGAGGAACAAACATCATGAACTATTTTCTAGCCCATCGGCTGAGGATGCCAGGGTGAGCCCTGAGGCGGGTGACTGCCTCAGTGTCAGGCAGCGGAAGGGTCAGTCCGGGGGACAGCGGGGCCTCCCTGGAATAGGCTGTCCACTTTGCCATGCTGGGCATGTGCGCAGAAGCAAAACCCTCACCAGAGCAGAG
>PVIC010051873.1:0-12350 GCA_004025085.1 Thryonomys swinderianus | reverse complement strand
CTTCTCTGTTCCGGAGAGGCCAGTTCTCGCCAAGTCAGTAGGTTTGTTGTGATTTAAAAGTAGCCATTAACTTTTTCTAGACTGAGAAAAAGTTTTAAAGCACATGGGGAAAAGTAACGGATAAGAATACTCAGGATCTCCCCTCCCAGAGGGGTAACGGATATAGGTCATTCAGGGAAGGAGGCATTCTAAGAGAGAGTGGTTCTCAAATATCGGGAAAGTTACTCACTCTAATTTACACTAGGAGAAAAGCATATTAAAGTATTTGAAAGTATTCCTGCTTTCCCGTCTTTAGTAGAACTTCTAAGTTTGCTGGTCCACTCTCCGTGAGGCCGCAGAAAGCATGCTGCACTCCTGGCAGGAGTGAGTGTGAGATGGGTGAACTCCAGGGGAGAGCTTGGAGTTGAATAGTAGAACCATATTGGCTTTTGACTGTTGCCAGCGCACTTCCGGTTTCAGGAGGCTCTACAGTTTAAAACACTATGAGCAGGAGTTTAGTCACTGTGGCATTATTTGTAGCAGCGTAAGATGAAAAATAATCCCCAAATCCAGCAAGGGGTTGAGGAGAGAAGGAAGTGATATTTCTTTAAATATATCGATCAGTGTAAAGGTTGTACTCATTTAAAAACTAATAATAAAGAAATGAAGTAGAGGGCTGGAGATTTAGCTCAGTGGTTCCAGCACCTGCCTAGCAAGCGCAGGGTCCCTGGTTCGATTCCTGTTAACTACACACAACAATACCGGTGTGGTGACTCACACCCACCAGCAATCAGTACCACATTGGTGGCTCACGCCTGTCATCCCAGCACTCAGGAGGCAGAGACCGGAGGATTGCTGAGTTTGAGGCTTGCCTGGGCTCCATAGTGAGCTGAAGGCCAGCCTGAACTACAAAGCGAGATCCTGTCTCAAGAAAGAAAGAGAGAGAGAGAGAGAGAGAGAGAGAGAGAAATGAAATGGAAATGGGGGAAAGTGAACTGAAATTCACTGGAAACGAATGAACTGTGAGGACAGAGTGAGGAGCACGGGGCGGTTCTTACTGACCTCACACATGAATTCCCCAGCAAAACTTCCTCTTCCCCCAGCTATGGAGGCCGTGGGATATACACAGCTTTCATCAGCTGTTTTTGTTGTCTGTTGTCTACCTCTTGCTGCACACAGCATGGATTCTGTCTCTCCCCTCTCTGGTGGATCAGACATCCTACCCAGCGTCTGGTACATAGAAGGTGCTCTTTAAACATGTGCTAAATGAAGGAAACTTGGAGGCAAGGACGCTGTCCTTTGGATACCCCCATGTTTGAATCCTCAAAGTGCGGCACCGGGCTAGGACAGAAACTGCCTGATACACGTTTGTATCTGAGTCCAGATGCTTTTAGCAGAAGCACAAGTGTATCACCATCCTCCCTATTCAAATATGGCTGATGCCCTGCCCTGCTGCTGTGACCTGACCCCCAGCTGGCAGTCCCCAGCTGCTGAGACACCGTCAGGGCCCTGCTGTGTCTAAAGTGGCCCGAAGTGCCCACGATTTACTCTTCTTTCGCATTAGTGCGTCCCCCGCTGCACGGCTCTGTGGCCCTGTCGGAAGTGTCTCTCCAGCCCTTTCTAGTCGGCCTACAAGACCAGGCAGTGACTCACTGGGTGCCAAGACAGAGAGATGGCCGAGTACAGATGAAGAGATTTCTTTCGGCAGGTTGGTGTAATGGTAACCTGAGGAGATTGGACCGTCACCGAGAACATACCTCCCCGCATCCCTCTCTCTGCATTCCGTTTTCCCTAGGAGACATATAAAGGCTTTGGTTTACCGCCTGCTTACCACTGTAAAAGTTTTGCTCTCAGAGTGGGACCAATGTAGATATGGAGTCCTGCTCGGACATATTACTATTTATAATCCTGGGACTCCGTCTCTGCAACTTTAGCAACTCTCATTCCTCTGTGTTGGTTTAAATATTGGCAAATATGTATGTCACACTCCAAACACAATGCCAGTGCTTTACTAAAGGGAGTTATTAGCAAAAAATAGGCTGACTGTTTCCTCTAAAATTTCTAGTAAGATCAGAAGGAAACATATCTGAATGTGAACAGTCATGACTCTTTTCATGGTAAAAATGACTATGCTTTTTATAACTTGTAAATTGGCTCTACAGCAGTTTTAGGATCAGAACTATGAATAAAAAAATTGTTTATATAATCTCGAACAGTTAAACATCATCAGTTTTCCTTCCACAGCCTTGTCCTGCCCCCTCAGTAATACCTAACAGCAAACATCAAACTGAAAGAAATTGTGTCAGTTCATTTCATTGACATCCAGGAGAACCCCATGTGGACACAGACTCAGAGCTTAAAAAATTAATCTCAGGGGCCAGAGGGTTAGCTCAGTGGTTCCGGCGCCTGCCTCGCAAGCACAAGGTCCTGAGTTCGATCCGGGAACCACATACAATGCTGGGCGTGGAGACTCGCACCCACCAGCCATCAATACCACATACCACAGTGCCAGGCATGGTGGCTCATGCCTGTCATCCCAGCCCTTAGGAAGCAGAAGCAGGAAGATTGTTGAGTTCGAGGCTTTCCTGGGCACCATAGTGAGCTCAGGGCCAGCCTGAACTACAAAGCGACACCCTGTCTCAGAAAAAAAAAAAAATTAGTATCCAATCACCCCCTTTCCAGTCTCCCTTCTGTCCCTCTTTACAGAAGCTTTCTTTCAATAATTTTTTCCTACTCTTAAACTCTGTTGGCCCTAGAATCCACTGATTTTAGAGAACATGAATGCATATTTTGGATATCCAGGAGATTTAAACCTAAAGCAAAAGCAAAACCAGCCCTTCGCCACAGTTTGACTGTTCTGGGGAATATACTGGAAGTAACATGGCTGCATCAAAGACGTGCAGGACTCACAGCTCTCTTCCTCTTTCAGGACGGAGGACAACTAGGTAAGAGGTTTAGAGGAGAATCTGCTACACCCAGAAACCGGGAGCCACTGCCCTACACCCGTGGTCACCTGGATTCCAGGAAATGCTGAGCCCCACGTAACAGATGCCACCTCCGAGACAACTTTCCCTGGAAAGGAAACCGTCCTGAGGTTTCCAGAAACCGGCCACGAGGGGTCCGGAACAACGGCACCGGGACCGAGACCATGGTCAGCCGGACTTCACCACCTGCGGGCGCCTGCCCTCGCAGTGGCCCAGCTGTGTCAGCGTGTGCCCCTCCAGCTACCTGAGCCCCTGGAGCTTTTCCTCTCTTTGCCTCTAAATTTCCAATTAGAGCTTTTTCTGTGTTAAAAAAAAAAAAAGTCTCCAAACAGATGTGAGTAAGAATTCAAACTAAGGATTTGATCCTTAGCACAAATTTGAAGTCAGAACTTTCAGGATGTCATGCGCAGAAGACAAGACTCTTAAAGTGTTGGCCAATAAAATAGGTGCATCTTGACAGAGAGTAATGTTAAGTGAGATCAATCAGACACAGACATATCACATGGTTTCTCTTATATGAGAAACCCAAAATACAAATAAAGAGAAAAATGAAATCTTGACAGTAGGGAAAAGTGAGATACATCTTTTGTGTATTGGAAGGGGACCAAGATATAGAGGTGGGGAAGAGAAGGGAAAAGTATTTAAAAAAAAAAAAAAAAAGATGTGTGCTATGTACGTGTGCCAGTTCCTCATGAGGAATGTGATCATTATGTACTACAGTCATGAACCCGTAAAAAATAATACATAAACAAAAATAAAAAATAAAATGTTGGCCAAGGAAAACAATCTCAACATCAGAAAATGGGGCCACAGTGAAGTCTTCCCCTGGGAGAGTCCCTTCTTCAGAGGGTCCCTGGGAAGGTGGGTCCTGGCTGCATTGATAATGGAAACGAAAACTGAGACGACAGCGTGAGTTTACAGACAGAAACCTTAATTGGAAAGCAGCAGAAAATGGCGAAGAGGCTTCAGCTTCGGGAGAAGAGATGCTGGTAGGGAGGCTCAGCTCTGCCAGAGACGGGGTGGGTCCGTGAGGAAGGGCCGAGGCCACCGTTGTGAGGTTGCCGCGGTGTGCCAGGGTCTCCTTGGTCATGATTTCAGTTCTGTGTGTAGCTCCAGGGCCTTTAGGGCTTGAGGGGTCACTCGGGCCCATTTCCCACGAGATGAGCCTCCTGCTTAAGCTGCAGGGGCGGGCTCAGCGCGGCAGAGGCTCGGCCCAAGGTGGCTGCAGGGTGAGGGCAACGGCTGGAGACCTCTAGGTGCCCGTGCCAGAGGGTACAAATGGTGATCATCCCTGCAAATCTTTCATCTTGGCTTCCCTAGTGTTGAGGGGAATGGTATAGATTAGAGAAATTTAGAGCTAAGAAACCCTAAGTGTCTTGAAATAGATACTCCTTAAATTACGAACATGTCTAGATGCAGAGCCCAGCAGGGATCTGACTCAGAGGTTTCAGGGAATAAAGGAGACGTACAATGAAGGCCAAGATGCAAACTTCACCCTATTTTTTAGTGGTCCATTGCGCACCTGGAGGCCCAAGGGCAGAGTCATTGTTTTTTAGGGAAAGCAGCTTTTAAGTCCCTGACGAGGGTCTAGTAACAAGAGTCCAGGACTTTGTTTGTCCTGTATCCCCAAGGGTTTATTTGCTCATGTAGTTTATTCTTGGGGACGCACCACGGTGAAGGCATCCTGGCCTCAGCGGCGCACTGTTTATGAGGTCAGTGAGATTGTTGGGCGCAGTGCGGGAGAGCGAAGAACACGTACCACGCTCTTAATGGGTAACGCGTCCTGAGTGAAGGCCCTGAAGAGCAGCGCCCTCTGTCCCCGTGGTGGTCTCTGACTGACTCAGAAGAAGCCGGAGGACACACACCGGGCAGGACCACAGCCGCCCTCCCGGCGCAGCGTGGCGAAAGCTGTCACGGTGAAGTCGCAGGAGGAGCCCACAGTGAGGTGGTTATGGTTTGCATCACCCGAGGGACTGCAATCTCAGAGGCCGGCACCGAAGGGGGAAAGAAGTGGTTGAGACGGCGGCCGTTGCTCTCCGCAGCGCCCAGCTCCTCCGTGCCCTGCAAGACTCTTGCAGGAGTGGAGGTCAGGGTGGCAGAGGAGACATTTCCGACCACTCGGCCCTCACTCCTGAGACTTCCAGCAGCTCCGCATCTCACAAGCAAGGGGAAGGACCGAAACGCGGGGCTGGAAGTGGCACAGTCTCGAGCTCGGAAGCCAAGCCTTCTTGCCCATCCAGGTTTCCCGGTCGGTGAAGATGCCGAAGGGCATCTCCTTGGCTGCTCCTTTCGCAGCGGTGCTAACCAGCTCTGTAACTCGTGATGTCCACTGCTTCCCACGGAGCTGTGCGCCCTAAAAAATTAGATTCATCGCACAACTTCCAGAGCATAGAGCAAGAGCCTGCTCTAGCTACCAAAACTGTTCTTTTTATAGGGAGAATCTCACGCACAGGACAGGGGGCAGGGCATCGTTAGAACCCTGGCAGCACCCTTGGACAGCACAAGAGAGATCAGGAAATGAATTAAGATGTTGTGCTCCATTTAGCTTCTAGAAAACACATCTCATTTCCCCTGTTAGCTTTATTTTCATCTGGGTCCACATTGAGCAGGCCTTCTGTTTGCTTCCTTCTTCCTGTCATTTGACTCTTAAAAGAATCTGAGCCATGTTCTCAGGGAAATTCGGCCCTTGTTCCTGCTCAGGACACCCCCTACTGGAAGTGGAAATTCCCGGGTGTCTGTGAGGTCGCTTCCCCTTCGGGCTCTGCCTCAGGTCTGCTGCTTCCCGAGAGGGAAAATAACCAGTTGGACCAGTGAGTGAGAGACCAGAGCATAAAGAGGGCTGAGACAAAGAGAAGGTCAGCTGTAAGTGGGTCAGGAGACCAGAGGGAGGGAGCGGGCCCTGGAACGCTCTCTGGGAGACCGGCCACGAGGGTTTCAGTCCCGCCCCGCCCCACCCTAGCCGGGGCACGGTGACTCAGCACTTCCTATTATTATGAAGGCCAACCCCAAGAGGCCCTACCAAGGCTGACTGAGGCCCCAACAACTGCTCTCCTTCCGGCTGCTGGGTCATGCTGGGACTGTAAAGCCAAACGTTGTCCCAGAAGGCGTGTGTGGAACTCATTCTAGTATTTGAGGTGCCTTTATTACCTTTTTAAAATTTGAGCCAACAGCTGGAACTGGTCAGGCTTTGGGCTGATGCCAGATGATTTATCTGATACCGCTGTCTAATTAATTAGTTCATGGTTGATCATTGGGCGGCTGACATTGTGTGAAGAACTTTATGAGGACATCTCATGCAACTCTCAGAAGTTGACCACAAGGTAAGGCTTATCAGCTCCGTTTGCAGATTTGAAAATGGAAGTTTAGAAGTGAAACTGCTCAAGGGAAGACTCAGTCTTATTGACTTAAGACTCCACTTGCTCCTGTCCTGTACTCACTGGTGATCATATACAAGGAATGTGGAGACAACTGAAAAGAAACTATGGGCAGAGAGAACAGAGAGAGGGAAGCATAAGTCATTCATAGAAAATCAGGGGAGCTAAGATCATTGGCCTTGCACCAACATGTAAACTGCTCCCTCGAGGATTACTGACCTCTAATATCTCTTCAAGTGGAATTCTTTGCTATCTCCATGTATGTGATTCATGGGTTTATGGTCTGAATCTGGATTTTCCCAGCACCCAGGGCACAGCAGGGCATCCGGTGTGAGTGGAGAGGTGTAGTCACACTGTGTGCCCCCTCCTACTCTCCCTGAAATTCTCAGTCCCACGGAATAAGGCAGCAGAGGCAGGGCAGTATCTCCTGAGGGCGACTGCTGAAGTATACACACTTTCCTTTAAGTCAGACTCCCTGAGGGTGAGGACTTTGTCATGTTTGCTTGTACAATCTTAGCTGTGAGAACATAAGGTGATCAAATGAAGACTATGGAAGGAAATGAAAGAGATTGGGAGGAGACAGGGTATCTCTCTTCCTTGTATACTTTTTATGGACAGTTTCTCTTATCTAGCTGATCCACAGACTGTGGTAATTAGAGATAGGCATGGTTGACAAGTAATTTGGGGGGATGATTCACAGGTAATTTTTTGTGATTGTTTTTTTCCCCTGTGGTAGGTTTAGGAATTGAAATGTGGTGGATCCTGTAAACTTCCCAGCCTCACTTCTTCTCCCCTCTGTCAGTGTCTCCATTCTGTACTGTGCTTCTCCCTTCCAGTTGCACAAGGAGAGCACCCTCTTGATTTAACAAAGCAAAAACCTCCAGGTTTAGGTCTCTAAAATTTTTAGTCTTGCTTTTCACTGACATCTTCAAGTAAGCTCCGGTATTTCCCTTTCAGTAAAAACAAAATAAAAACTTCTGTAATGGTAGTTGTTTTTAGTTGCCATCATATTTCTATTCTTCCATTTTATGATTAAACTTGAATAAATAGCCTATTCTTTTTGTCTCCATTCGTTTATTGCTCAGTAACTCAATCCCATGAAATTTGGCTGCTTCTTCTGGTACTACTGTACTAAAATGCTCTGTCCCTCTATTTTAGAAATGAAATGCTTTACATCGGTCCCTGGTAGTTCTCATTCTTTCTCCTTTCATGGATAAAACTTCCAAGTTTTCCCTGGGCATGTGGGTGCTTACCTGCCTCCCTTGCAGCTAAGTATGGGCATCTGGCCAGGAATAGCTTCAAAGTTCTGTAATGCTAACAGATTGTTCTCTTTCTGTTTTTTTCTCATTGCTTCTTGGGAATGTCACAAGCTGGTATGGATTCTTAGCTTCATGTAAGATAGAAATCAGACATTGACTGGTTCTTGAACCTGCTGACAACCCTCATGTTGCCTGCCTTCTTCTTTGAGCAAAGAATGTGGGAGGGGTGGGAGGGTTTCTAAGATGTTCTTAGGATGATTCTTGCTCGACTTGTACTGTTAAAAGCTCTGAGCTTTGAGCACCAGTGACTGCCAGTTCTTTTAGTGTTAACAATGCTGAACTTCAAATGCCAGAGGGTAGCAGATTTGTTAGTGTTCATGGCCTCCTTGCCACTGGGAGTGGCAGCTCCTGGCAGGACTCTGAAACCCATCTGGCCACTGGAGATGACAGCTGCCGGCAATTATTCATCACTTTCCATTATTCTCTGATGCTAGTCCTTTTTTGGTGCCAGCAGCTTTTCATGTTACCAGGTCTTTGGATATCAGCTCAACTCAAGATAGAAATAATGAGTAGGGAAAAATATACCACCTGCAGGAAACTTTAAGGGGGAACAGTACACAGATTGAGGGTACTCAGGTTATTAGGTAGTTCTTTATATAGGAAGAAAGGTAGCTCATTGTGTAACGTCAGACTCCCTGTCTGGCTGTGGATGGAGAAGGGGGCCCATTGTGGTTACTGCAGAGGGGCGGGTCATGCAGAGAGGCTGTGGGGGGGGCACAGTGGTCTCAGATGGGTCCCTGTCCAAAGTCTGGTGCAGCTGGAGCACTTGCCTCTGTGAGGTGCTGATGGAGTCAAACAGGCTACAGGGTATTTGGGGCATCTGCAGGAAAACAATGGAAAGTATCTCTTAGAGCAGGTTGGACCCTTCTCTCTTGTTTCTGATGCTGTGTTGGAAATGGGTGGCTTGTGGAGGCCGCCAGTGCTGCTCCTGGAGCCCTGGACTGGTCACCGAAAAGAAATAAAAATATATGATATATTTTCGTCATTCTGTGTTGAGGTCTTATTTTAAAAGTAATGGGCATTTGTATAGGAGCTTACTTGCTGATAACTGGACAGTAAAAATTCCTGTCACCACCCTACTTTTCTTATCACTCTCAACACCTTTTCTTATTATTCTCTTATTGCCTTCTTTACCTATCTGTCAGTTTGAGCATTCCCCAGATCCAAGTTCTCCGCTTTTTTGCCTCCCTCTATTCTGTCACTAATTCCTATGTTCATTCCATAATATCTGGTGAGAATTTATGTTTGGACAAGCGCAGGGGATACGAGAATGAATCAGTGTGCCTCCCACCTCCGAGGGGCCCACAGCTGGTGGGGAGAAAGGAGGCAGATATAGTTAATATAGTTGCTAAGTGTCTCAATGGAGCCCTGCTCGTGAGGCCACAGAGGCAGACACCTGGCTGGCGTGGTCAGCGTGAAGGGTGGGTGTTAGAAGGGCTTTCAGGAGAATATGCACCTTTAAAGGGAGGTATAAAGGAGAAAGGTTGAGGGAGAAAGACAGTGTGCTTTCTTTCAAGAGAGATCAAGAGACCTTCCAGGAACCAAAAACCTAGACTTGGGCCGGAGATTTACCTCAGTGGTTTCCGGCACCTGCCTAGCAGGTGCAAGGTCCTGAGTTCGATCCCTAGTAACCACATACAACAGTACTAGGCATGGTGACTCACGCCCACTGGCAATCAGTACCACATACCGCAGTGCCGGGCATGGTGGCTCATGCCTGTCATCCCAGCACTCGGGAGGCAGAGATGGAAGGATTGCTGAGTTTGGGGTTTGCCTGGGCTACATCATGAGCTCGGGGCCAACCTGAACTACAAAGCGAGACCCTGTCTCGCAATAAACAACAAATAGCCCTTGACTTGAAAACTTCTGGGTTATTTGCTAAGAAGGTCAAGCCGTGTGGTGCTAATGCCTGAAAAGGGCCAGTCTGGGTGCTGAGAGCGGACGCTGGCGAGGTCCCATGCTGGTTGTGGAAGGAGACTTGGGCTTTGAGCTGGTGGGCCTTCAGGAAGGGTGAAACTGTAGGATGTGGCCACAGGCAGAGTCCTCGGCGCTGGGGCGAAGGGCAGATTTCTGCGAGCTCAGCACAGAGGAGACAGGGAGCCCTTGGGAGACTATTTGAGCGGAATGGGAAGAGGTGGCTGATCTTAGATACTGGCGCTAACAATAAATGCGTCTGAGAAATGTGTAGGAAACAAAGTGAGCGTGAAACGGTGAGTGAAGAGAAAACAAGAGGAAGGTGATGTCGGGCGGTCGGGCACGGGCGGCTGCACAGACAGCAGCACAGTGTGTGCGGCTTGTGCTGGCCCCTCCCCCTCCCCAGAGGTGACCACGGAGAGCTCCAACCTGCAGGCCGCTTCCGTGCAGGGCCCTGGCAATGGCGCCTTCCAGCCTCCGCATTCTTTCTCCCGAGGAGGGCGCACTGGCTCCCGCCCTCCAGGCTGTTCCTTGCTGCTCCTACTGGGAGATCAGTCATTCTAAAGAACAGCTAGTTTCCAGTCAATCTCCCAAACCTATTGTCACCATGTCCCTTCCTTTATCTACTTTGCAAATTCACCTGACCTTGCCTTTTCCCTCTTCTCTTTAAAAGTAACCTCCCAACAATTGTTTACAGTTTCTTTCAGCTGCCTATCAAAGAGCCATTGACAAAGGCTTAAATTCTGCGGTCCTTGTTAAAGACCTGTATAGTAAAGGAGCTGCCTTAGTTGGGATTATTCTGTTGAATGTTATTGTTTGCCACCGGCTTTCTGCTTTGTTTTTATAGCAATGTGGCTTTTCTGCCTTGAGCGACCTGTCTTACGTCAAAGGTCGAATGCAGCCGTGCCTGCTCTTTGGGATGTCTTCTCCCTGCAGAAACGTCCCAGCTTTCCTCGACCTCGCCCCTGAGTGGGGCGTGGGGCACGCTTAGCACGTGATCACAGCGTTGAGTCAGGGGCAATTTGCATTTCAGGATCTAAATCTGGGAACGTTCATTGTTTCATAGTTGCGGTGTCTGGAATATCACGTGCTTCACCTGCAGGCGCCGAGCTGGCCAGACCGCCCCATCCTCTGAGAGCGTCGCACTGTCCTCCCTGTTGTTCGCTGCATTATCGCCTGACAAATGGCTGCTGAGCATTTTTCTCTTACCTGAGCAGCTGTTCCTCTGTGTATGAAAAATCTAGTTTCCCTGTCAAACCTTTCTTCGCCATCATGTCGTATCTGTTTCGACAGATTCTCACTCTAAAGTGGGACTCAGAACATCAATTTACTATCTCAGCGATCTCAGTAGAGGAGGCTGTCCCACAGAACGTGTGTCGACCTCATGTTACCAAAATGGCAGCCCACTTACATTTGCCACTGAAAGTCCTTCAGCTTTTCTACCGAGAGGTTTACCTATTATGATGAGAAATGCTGTTGTAGAAATAAGGCGAGGTGAGCGGTCGCTCCTAGGATGCAGCTCTGAGCCCAGGGCACCAGATCCCTCAGGCCCCCTCTGCCCTGCGTCTCCTCAGTGTGCCCAGGTCTGTAACCTGTATCAGCAGATAGAAGCCGAATGGGCAGTGTGGTGGATGGCACCTGCCCAGACCCAAGGACTTGTTTTGGATAAAAGGACTTAGGGCTCCCCATTGTTATTATTATTATTTTTTTTTTTTTTTGGAGACAGGGTCTCACTTTGTAGTTCAGGCTGGTCCTGAGCTCACTATGTAGCCCAGGCAAGTCTCGAACTCAGCAATCCTCCTGTCTCTGCCTCCCGAGTGCTGGGATTACAGGCATGAGCCACCACGCCCGGCCATTATTATTATTTTTTATTTTTTTATTTTTTGTTTTTGCTTTTTGGAGACAGGGTCTCGCTTTGTAGTTCAGGCTGGCCCTGAGCTCACTATGGTGCCCAGGCAAGCCGCCGCGAACTCAGCAATCCTCCCGTCTCTACCTCCCGAGTGCTGGGATTACAGGCGTGAGCCACCACGTCCGGCACTGTGGTACGCGGTGTTGATTGTTGGTGGGCGTGTCTCCACGCCCAGCATTATATGTGGTTACCGGGGATCGAACTCAGGTCCTTGCGCTTGCGAGGCAGGCCCCGGAACCACTGAGCTAACCCTCCAGCCCCCCCGCCACTACTTTTATATATTAAAGAAAAATTATTTCCACAAGGACAGCAGAAAATAAAAAATAACCAATCTAACATCAAACAGATGAAGAAAATGGGACTCCAGGTCACCTTTGGGAAAGCCCCATTTTCCCTGTCTTCATTCCCACTGGCTTCCTTTGGATGTCTACAGCTCAGGGACAGGTGTGTTCGGGGGTGGGAGGAGGCCGGGAAGGAGGCCGGCGGTCGCGGGGAAGGGGCCCATGGCCCAACAAGGGTGGAGAGCTGGACACAGCCTGGCTCCGGGCTGCTGGGACAGGACCTGGCTCCTGGACCCAGGGGCAGCAGCGGCCGCAGCTTGTCCGCATTCCTTGAGGCTTTTCAGAAGCGCACAGGACGGCAAACTCGGTAACAATGAAGCTTCCTTTCAGTCACATATGGTGAGAGCTCGGCCCTTTCCGGCTTGGGAAACTAGAGTGGAGAAGAGTTAACCTCCGCTCTACCCGCGGCACAGTCTGAAGAGCCCCTGTCGAGGACGGGGCTGACCCTCGGTCTGTCCCGCTCACTTCCCTCCTGGCCACCTTCCATCCACTTTCTGTCTCTTCCCTGGCTGGGCGGAGGGGGAGGGGCT
>PVIC010051872.1:0-12352 GCA_004025085.1 Thryonomys swinderianus | reverse complement strand
GGGCGTGATGGCTCACACCTGTCATCCCAGCACTCAGGAGGCAGAGGCAGGAGGATTGCTGAGTTCCAGGCTTGCCTGGGCTACATAGTGAGCTCAAGGCCAGCATGAACTACAAAGTGAGACCCTGTCTCAAAAAAAATAATAAGATAGCAGAAGACACAGGGCATGAACCACTAAAAATATGTGCATAAGAACACTCGAAAACAGGTTATGACAGGAAGGACAAAGATACGTGGAGTTGAGTTAGGAAATATTCATGAAGGAAATGATTCTTAGGCAATGTTTTTAAAGCAGGAGAAGGGAGGGAGCTGGAAAGGAGAGACTGCCATGAGGGAGGTGGCAAGGGAGACCATCTGCGGGACAACAGCGGGGAAGCCGAGCTGGAGGGCTGTGAAAAGCAGCAGGTAGGTGTGGGGGTTGGGAGACAGCTAACTGGTAGAGACCCTTGAAGCCATGATTAGGAGTTTTAATTGAATTCAAGAGGCGACTGGCGCTGCTGCAGACTTCTCAGAAGGGCAGTGATAAGATCCGAATGGTGCTCAGGACAGTGATTCCTGCTGCTGGGAGCTGGGTGGGCTAGGTGGACAGCTTCCACAGGAACGCTGAGCTGAGAGCGCGTCATAAGTCCAGGTGTAGAGGGACACGACCCGAAACGGGGTGCTAGGCAAGGGGTGGAAGGAGCAAAGCTGGAATATGTTATGAGAAATAAACATTCACTCACTCCGTTTTTAGTCTGGCACTGCATTAGGACCGGGATGCCTTAGAAACAGTCACGGAAGTTGGAATGAGGAGAGTTAATTAAGCGGTTATAATGCGGAAGATCAGTGCTGTGAGCCCCGCGTCAGAGAAGTGTGAGAGCACTCGTCAGAGCAGCGCCTGAGTGGTGGGAAGGGCCCAGATGAGCAGCAGAGTCTTCTCCTGAGGACGTGGCATTTAGCTGGGCCTTGAAGGGTGAGTCAGACACCAACTGAGTAAGAAGTCCCTGAGGGAGACATTCCAGGCAGGAAGGCTCCAAGGGAAAGCACGGGAGCGGGAGCAGAGCTTTGAGGCCGAAAAGAATGCTTTCAAGAGAAGCTCAAGGAGGTAAACAGGGAGGGACCAGGCCAAGAAGGGCCGGCCGTCAGGCTGCAGGATGGACCATGCTCTCTATGGGAAGGGCAGTGAAAGATGAGAAGGGAGGCATGATCCATTTTTCATTCTAGAAAATTCTGGCTCTGTTGTGGGAGAACCAGACTGGAGGCGGTCAGGACAGCAGTCTGGGAGATCCATGGCCATAGTGTGAGGGGGAGAGTGTCGGGAAGTAGAGATGAAGACCTGGGGATGAATTCAAGAGGTGTGCGGGATGGAGGATTTATGGGATGAGCAAGAGACTGAGAGGAGGAGGGAGGGAGGATGAGGGGATGTCACAGCCCGGGGAGGGGAGAGGGATTGCCTGGCCACACAGCTGGGCCTGTGGAAGCGTCGGCGCTAGAATGCAAGTCTCCAGGTCTACACGGTGTTTTTCATGTCTTCTCATCTTGCTCATGTTTCCCTAACATATGTGAAAATATTCATTAGATTTGCAACATCTGCTTTAAGTTCCTCATCTATAAATTCTATCTCTATCATTTATGGATGTTGCCATTGTTCGTTTGTTTATTTTTCTTAAGTGTGGGTTATATTCCTCTTCTGCGTATGCCTGGTAATTTTTATGAGATGCTAAGACATTTATAGAATGTCTAGAATTTTCCATTTTTGGATGCTAGATTTCACATATCCTAGAGACCCTTGGACTTGTTCTGACATTCTGTTAAATTAGTCAAAGATGAATTTGATCCTTTGATCCTTTCTTTTTACAGAAAACCTAGAGTATCCTTCAGGATTTCTGCTTAGGACATGATAGGATAATAAAGGTTGTACTTACGCTCCTATCTAAAATAATAGGCCTTCAGGTAGAGTAAACATTTCCCCTAAAATGTCTCACATAATCTAGATTGCACTTGGGTTTTCTTCAGTGTAGAATGGATCCTAAAGACAGTGAAGAGTAAAAATAAAGAATCTGAATTACTTAGCAGATTTTTGCTTTTGTCCAAGGATTAATTACCAAAAGAATTGCCTTTATACCATAAAGAATTGAAAACTAAAGCAGATATTTGAAATGGCAATGTTTAAACATATCTTTGCAGAACTAGGTTAAGTTTAAAAACTAATCCAGCTAAAGATCTCCATAACATAATAGCAGTTCATACTTTAATCAACAATAGTCCCCAGGAATCTCTAGACACTTGCTAAATACTCATCAAGCTATCTGTTGGTTAGAGTTGCTGTGCAAAGACTTATTAGCCATCATTCATTCATTCATTCACTCATTCATTCAGTTCAATAAGCTTCATCTCAGTTTTCTGGTAGTGTAACAGAAAGTCATGATTGTCAATGTATGTTTGCCTAAGGGCACATTAGAAAAAAGTGCAGCTTGCTTTAGCATAAAATTCTGATTTTAGTACAGCAAAATTTTATTGTCATTTGGCAGAAATTTTCCATGATAAATATTCAAATCTACCCTATAAGTGGTATCACTGAGGTTGACATAAGTGTCCCAGACCAGTAAAAACTAAGGTCCAGGTATAAATTATTAAGTTATAAAAAAAATTGGTGTGAACTCACAGGTGAAAAGGAAATATCTTCACAGCACCACCACTGAAAGTGACATAGCTCTTGTCTCCCAACTGTTTTTCTGTCCTCCTAAAACCCAGGCTTTGCTCACTAAAGGTTTTCTCCACCACACTGGACAGGTGTGTAAATGGATGGCCAATTCCATGAAGGAATTCCCCATCTGTCTGGCATATCATAAATTTTGCAAAAAAAAACCAAGAATGTCAAAGGCAAAAGTGAAAGAAAAGGAAGCCAATTAAAAGAAATGTCCATTGTGCACCCTGTGAGCATTGGAAAATAACAACATCAATCTTGGATGTTGGTCGGAGACAGTAGTAGTAACAGTATGAAAGTTAATCTACCTTGTTCAGGATGCATAGCCCTGAGTTTATAAACATAATCAAAGGAAAAACTTTCTTAAAAGAAAACAGAAAACGGAATAAATACATAGGGTGGCATAATAGGATGGATCTTTATTTTTATTGATTTTGTTACAGATTATTATATATGAGTATTGATTGATAAAGCACAAATTTTTTATTTTAAACTATGCAGGGAAAAAATCATGCAAAGCTATGAGCCAAAATATCCCTGAAAAAAGTGGATATTGAACCATAAAACAAAAGGCATGGTAAGTACAGGAGAAGTGCAGATAGAAGTTAGTCCAAAGCTCTGTTTGTGAGCTGGTCGACAATGGAAGTCCCTGGAAGTTACTATTGAAAAGGAGGAGTCAAAACTATGCTCCAAGGTGACACATTACCCAAATACTCAAGGAAGAGAATTTCTGGTAGACCCTTTTTAGAGATGTGAATAAGGCAAATAAATATTTCCAACATACTAAGACTCAGCACAATGACTAAGATATGGGCAGTCTTTGTATGCAATACTTTCGTTATACATCCATTCTAAAAGATCCATTAGGTTTTGAAGGATTAAAATGTAGTTGAAAGGCAGAAAACTAGGCATCCTGTGATAAAGGAGGCCAAGTTATAAAGACAGACCCACCTAATAACCTTTTTATGACCCTACGTGGATCTCTTTCAACCACAAAACCAAGTCTCAGTTTCCAACCAAGAGTCAACAACCCAAATTCTCTTTGTTTTGAGTTGGTTTTTGTGTTGGTTTGTTTTAGTCCTCATAAAATGAGGGCGATCCCAAGAAAATGTGAATAGAGTATTTAGTATATTTGCACATCCTCTTCATCATGGTTCATTTTCTCCGAGGTTCTGAAACTAATGACAGAGATTTACTAGGAAGTGCTCAGCTGGTCAGTCCCATGTAGAGTGAAGAACGAAGGAGTAAGCAGAGGTAGAAATCAAACAGCAACACAGCTCTAGTAAAGATCAGCCAGTTTTGCTGATTCTATGAGGCTGGGCTGACCTTAAATTTATGCCAAGGGACCACGCCCTTGTTCCTGTTGTAGACCAATCATCAGCTGCAAGGAGACGGTTGAGAACAGCCCTAAATTTTTGAGCTCCTATTGGCAGGTACTGTGGGAAAGTTCAGCAATGGGCAGCTATCTTGGTAGCTAAAAGAAGGATCTTGGTGGCATTTACTATACCCAAATATACTACTATACCCATATACTACCCAGAAATATAATTCCAGGGAGATTTTTAAAACAAGACTAAGGCTGAGCAGAGAGGTGCATACCTATAATCCCAGCACTTGGAAGGCTGAAGCAGTAGGATCACCGTGAGTTCGAGGCCAGCCTGGGCTCCATAATGAGTGCAAGGCCAGCTTGAATTACATAGTGAGACCCTATCTCAGAAAAAAAAAATGAGATGAAGATAAACATAAATAGCCGGGCATGGGGGCTCATGCCTATAATCCCAGCACTCAGGAGGCAGAGACAGGAGGATTGCTGAGTTCGAGGTTTGCCTGGGCTACATAGTGAGCTCAGGGCCAGCCTGAACTGCAAAGTGAGACCCTGTCTCAAAAAAAAAAAAAAAAGAAAGATAAGCATAAATAAACACAGTACATTTAAATATTCAGTGCTTGCCTTTTCAGCTAATTTTATGAAATACATAGTTTTATAATTATTGTGCTATTCTGTTGTCTGATACTACAAGTGCCTTTAAGAGTATTTAAGAGATGAATGAACGAAGAACTGCATTTATGTATAACTTTAAGCAGAAGAGTTCCATGGCCATATTTATGTCTTGGAAAAGTGCTGAGACTGAAGCAGGGAGTGAAGCACCAGGAAAATTACTTGCTGCGTGTCAGGGAAGGAAATTAGAGAACATGTCACAGAGAAGCCAAGCACGGCGGTGCACACCTGCAATCCTACCACTCTAGGAGGCTGAGGCAGGAGGATCAGAAGTTCCAGCTCAGTCTGGGCAATTCAATGACTTAGTGAGATATGTCTTAAATCAAAATTTTAAAAACAACTGGAAGGGTAGCTCAGGGTGTAGGCTCAGGTTCAATCCCAAGGGACCCCCCCCCAAAAAAAAATAAAAGTCATGGAGGAGGAGTGTTTGAACTGAGTCTTGAAAAATGGGTAGAATTTCAAAGGGGAAGACTGGAAAAACTGGTGTGTGACATGATGTGTTTTAAATTTCATCATCTGTACCACCATTTTATACAACTCTTGGTAGAATTATTAATGAGTTGAGAATTACAGCAGTGATCAAAATGTATAGTCAATGGTTAAATTTTAAAATGTGTATTATAGTACAAGATGCATTGCCATGAATCTCTTAAAATACTCTCCCCTGAATATACTTTGAACATATTTATCCCATCCTTTTTGCCACTCTCTGAAATAGTACTGGAAGTCCTCTTTTTTCTTTTCTTTTTTTTTTCTTTTTTTTTTTTTGAGACAGGGTCTCGCCTTGTAGTTCAGGCTGGCCCTGAGCTCACTATGTAGCCCAAGCAAGCCTCGAACTCAGAGCAATCTTCCTCCCTCTGCCTCCCAAATGCTGAGATTACAGGCATGAGGCACCACGCCCGGTTGAAATCCTCTTTTGTTAGTATCTTTTCAAAGTGTGATTGAAAACATAGTGAATGCTGTTACCAAGTACCCTTCAATGGAAAGACAGGCTTGTCAAAACATGACTCTGTGTCCTCATCCACCTCATTCACCAGGTCTGGTACTGAGTGACTTGTAGCTCTTCCCCAAAGCCAAAATGCCCATGAAAGGTAAGCATCTTGAAGGGACTCAGAACATCAAGGCAGCCACAATAGCGCAACTAAAGATACTCATCAAAGAGGACTCTGAAAACTGATCCAAAAAGTAACAAGGGGCCAGAGATTTAGCTCAGCGGTTCTGGCGCCTGCCTAACAAATGCAGGGTCCCTGGTTCAATCCCGGGTTACCACATGCAACAATACTGGGTGTGGTGACTCACACCCACTGGCAATCAGTACCACATACCACAGTGCCGGGCGTGGTGACTCACGCCTATAATCCCAGCACTCCTCCAGGCAGAGGCAGGAGGACTGCTGAGTTCGAGGCTTGCCTGGGCTCCATAGTGAGCTCAGGGCCAGCCTGAACTACAAAGCAAGACCTTGTCTCAAAAAAAAGTAACAAGAATAATGAGATAAGTGTATTCCAAACCAGGGGAGTATTTTCAGCAGAGAAGAGTTTAGCTAAGCCACCATCTGAATAATTCGGTCCACTACAAGTGAACCATGCCAATATGGTTTTGAGAAAACACAGGCAAAAATCACTCCCTTGTTTGGATGTGTCACAAAGAAAACAGCGACAAGAATCCTCCAAGCGAGTAACTGCTGACTCCTGGGAGAGCAGTTCTCCGGCAGAGAGGTTTTGTTTTACAGGGAAGTTAAGAGCTTTGATAAGCAGGATTACTACATACAGGGTAACAGTCATGCTGGCTTGTAGAGCTTGCCTACATTTTTAATAAAACTGTCAGATTAAGCCCTGCTTGGCTGCTGTATATTATTAATACAAATTCTTAACTGTCAATTAGTTAACAGGCTAGTGAAAAGAACCTGCTTATAAGATTGCTGCTAATGAATATAATGCTTTGTGCTTCAGGAAAACACATGCCGATATTGTGTAATTCAAAGGCCTCCTCCCTCCCTCCCCATAGGGAGAACATGTGCCACTGAATAAAGGAGTTTATTATACCTGTGAGGGGTCAAAGTCTGGATCTGTGGCTTATGGTATTATGACAGATTACAAAATCACTCCATTATGTTAATCAGTGTGTTTCTAAGTACCTAGTGGGGAGCTCACTGGGCACTAGAGGGTCCAAACAAGATTCCCACTGGTTTCCTTCCGAGGTCTCATGACGGATCAGCTGTTGTTGACAGCACTGGGCAGCCCCCATGTCAGTCAGAGCCTTTCTTCTGTCTTCTGCCTCGCTGGCCCACTGAGCTCCCTGCAAGTCAACTCATGTCTCGGACACAGCATCTCCCAAGAAGACCGCAAATGAACTTGAGCCCCTGGGTGGTCCCATCATTTAAAGGAAGCAGTTTCCTCAAACCCCTGTACCTTCGCTTCTAACTCTCCCCTCACTCTCTTCTCCTGTCTCCTTGATTTCCTCAGCCCTCTCCTTCCCACCATGGGAATGTCTTAGGTTTTCATTTTTGTTTTTTGTTCTTCTTTGTTTTGTTTTGTCTTGGTACCGAGGATTGTGGGACTTCGCATTTACGAAGCAGGCACCAGAACCCCTGAGCTAAATCCCCAGCCGGAAATGCCTTCTTATGAACCACACTCAGAGAACAGCTGGGAAAGATCTGTCTCCTGCGAAAGCCTTTGCTTTGAACTCAGTGGTCCCAGGTACTTTCAAAACCATTTCAAACTAGAATGCTCAAAAGGGCAAAGAAGTTTAAAGGAAAGTCGCTCTACTACTCTTCCACGTTTTCCTCCTGCGCGATTGGATGTTCTCAGCAGTGCCTGCCGTCAGGGGATGTCTCTGTGTCCATGCTCACATGCTTGCCACCTCTGGCCTCTCTACCTACTTTCTCTAGAAAGTTTCAGCCCGGAGCTGATGAAGAACTTCACAAGGGATGTGGCCTGGCAAATCATAGATTTATAAGACATAATAACTAGGCGTAAACCACACCTTCTAAGGACCGAAGCAATAGCTGGAGGGAAAAGTAGGAAATGCACATCCACAGGAGCTTTGAACAGCCGAGAAGCTTCCAGAAGATGGGAAAGCCCAGCTCTAGTGTGAAGTTGGTGCTGTCAGACCCCCGCCCCCACTCAAGAAGTCACACTGCTGGGAAGACACAGCCATTTTTTGTACATGAATACTTCACAAGGGACCATTAAGCAGAGAAAATACCTAGGATAAGGCAGGGGATTCGAGGAACACAGTGTCACCAGAACGTCTTTCGGTTACAAATGAGTGGTGCCCACAAGAGGTCTTGGGACAGTCACCTCTGTGTTTCATGATTTGGTGCCTCCTCCCTCCCCAAGTCTTCTGTGTATCCTCAGAGCTCCTACAACCTTACTTAATGGATCTATCCGTACAATTTGCCAGGAGACTGCACCCTCTCTGTAAAGAAGCCTGTGTGAGTTCACAGCATTTTCACCTGATATCCGTGAGACATTCTCTGCTCCCAGTGGAGGAGGGAGGCTGGGAAAAGATCCACTGTAGGTGAAAGTAGAGGAACTAGGCCCTGAAATATTCGAAACAACAGCCTGTGGTTCAGTGCAAGAAGCATGTGTTCTGTCATTAGATACACTTGAATTTGATGAATGGCTTTCACATACTAATTGTGTAAGCTTGCAATTTACTGAGCTTTCCTGAGTGCAGGTTTCTTGAATGTAAAAGTGAGTTCAATATCATTGGAACTACCTTGGGCAAAAGCCAATGTAAAAATGCCAGAGCAGGATCTGGCACATAATAGGCACTCAATAATAGTTTTTTTTAAAATCATAATTAGTGTAGAAACACTAGGCTCTTTAGTCATCTGAATGTCCTTGCTTCCAAAGGTAAAGGATTGAGAAGGACTTCAACATTTTACATTGACAAACAAGGCTGCTGAGGTGCCTTCTGTGCTAATGAATAGGACCTGTTCGGGGCAAGGTACAAAAATGTAAATCACCTGTCTTTCCCAGTTCAGCTACAAAGCCTGAAAGAAGGAAGCTGGGTGGCTTCCTCATCTTTGCATCCCTTCCACCTACCACTAACAGGCGTTCCTATACTGAGGTGTGAAAAAGCTCCCTTTGAGGACGGCCAAGGGACTGTCAGAGTTCCTCCAGGTTTAGGAAGAATCCCCTGTGAGAAGCGGTTGCCTTTGCCAATGAGTTTATGTTCTCCTGCCCACAACTATGTTCATTCCTGGCAGACAAATCCGAATCCAGTTGACACTGTAATTACTGTTTGAACAGAGGCCCACAATCCTACTGCTTGCTCTGTTGGTTAGCTCATATAGTCTGCAAATATTTAGCAAGGATCTTCAGGGTGGCAATGCAAGATGCTAAGATATACATGATGAGCAGGACAAACAAATTCTTACGTGTTTACTTTTTTGAGGGAGGGAAGAGGCATAGGCAACCAACAGTGAAAGATAAACAGCCTCAATGATTTCATCTCAGGTGCGGTGATAGAAACAACAGCATGATGGGCTGGAGACTGGGTGGATACAGGCGATACTGTTTCCAGGAAAAGCACCAGAAAGGCTTCCTTGGGAGAGGGGACCAGTCCTGAGACGGGAGGAAATCCAACTCAGTGGCCACAAAGCAAGGACTAGCAGGTGGAATCTGAGGAAAAGAATGGAAATAGCCAAGCTGGAGCATGGCGAACTGGGTGAGGCTGGGACAAGCGGGGCTGCGGACAGTTCACAGGCTAAGCAAAAGGAAGGGTTCAGCCAGCCACCAGGTTTGTGCAGAGGGTGTTTAATACACTTCCCATTTGTGTGCACTCTGGGTCCTCTACAAGGTGCCGAGGGGACAATCTGTACCATGAGAAATATGAACCTGCGCCTTAGTATCCAAATGATAGAAAATCGCTCATCAATTGCAGTGTCAAATAGAAAGTCTCATGTTCTATGAACCACATTATATTTTGAGCGAGTATGCTTAAATAACGCTTTTTTCCTCCTAGTGAACCATAGGCCATATATTGTCGTCCATAGTAGGTGGAGCGGTCCTCTCGATGAACATTTTTATCAAAAGCAATCCCTTTGATATTTCATTTTTGTTTCAATTTCAACCAAATCCATGGGGGAAAAGTGAAGAAACCAAAAAGATACACAAGACAACTCTAAGCTTTTTTTTTTTTTTTTTCTCTTTTGTACCGGGGATCAAACTCAGAACCTTGCACTTGCCAGGCAGGTGTGGCACCACTGAGCTACATTCCCAGCCCAATGAGGCCAACCTTTGTGAATCCATCCATGTCTAAGGTTCCCGCTGCTTAGTGAAAGTGATGAGGACATTATCAGAAATTTGCCCTGAGAAATCCTGGGCAGCTGACAAGATAACTGGAGAAACAACTCAGAAATCCAAGGATTAAACTAGTTTTGCAAACATTTTTTTTTTGTTTCTGATTTATTAGTGTTCTTTTTTGCTCTATTACCTCGATTTAGCACCTTAATTCAAGAAACATTCTGAAAGCCCAAACACATGTATGATATTGCAATTATTTTTTCCATATAAAAGAACATTTTTCTCTACAGTGACTGGAGTTTTCTTTCTCTTCAGTACTAAGAGAAGCAACACAGCATCACATGATGAAAGAATTTGAGGCCATGAGTCAAAAGATTTGGTTTCCAACTTTCAGGGTCAAAAATGTCATCTCCCTGATCCTCAGTTTCCCCCTTAGGATATATAACATTAGGTACTAGAGTCCCTGGGAGCTATTCTTATTCTTAGAGTGAGTTTGTGGGGGCTGGCAATGTAGCTCATTGGTTCTGTGCCTGCCAGGCAAGCATAAGGTCCTAAGTTCAATTCCCAACACTGGAAAAGTAAGAGTGAGCCTAAAAGGCACAGAGATGTTTCTAAGGAAGATGATGGGAATATAATAAAAATGGAGGCAAAAGAAGACATCCAAGAAAAATTCAAAGAGTAATGTCTCAACATTATACAATAACGTCAATATGCTCCCTATTAAATCTCTTTGACAATGTTAGATGAGCTTTTCCAGAGCTTTTCATGTTTTCTCCTGTGCACATGACGGAGGAAGTATAAATGAACACTAAAATCAAGAGAGGCAGGGCAGTGGGAGATAAAATAGAAACATCACGCGGACTGTACACAGCAGCCCTCCTGTCATCCAGTGTGGAAGTGGCTGTCAATCCTCCCCTAGAAGTTTGGCCCGGAGGTCCATGAAGTGTAACAGGGATCTGTTCTCTAACTTTTCTCCCAAAAACCGTAATTCAAGAGCATCCCTGTTATTTAATTTATCCAGAATCTTCTCTTATGCCTTTAGAGTGTGTCATGAAGGATTTCAACAATAGGCGATTGCCTTTCAGATATTTTAATAGTTGAAGCTTAGACAAGTTTTTTGGTTCTAAATCATGTTTTCATTTTGTTGTCTAAACTGCTTTGGAATCATTTCAGGGCAAGTCATCCTTATAAATACATTAAGAGTGGCACACACCTGTAATATCAGTCCTTGGGAAGCTAAGGCATGAGGATTGGCCCGAGTTCTAGGCCAGCTTGGGCTTTATAGTGAATTCAAGGCAGCCTCAACTACAAAACAAAACCCTCTTTCAAAACAAGAGTTTTCTTTCCATATCCCGAGGCCAGACCTAGGGGAAGAATGTTCTTGAGCGTTCGGAAAAGAATTCACAATTTCCTGCCTCCACTAGCGCCTTAGAAAAGGGTCTTACTCAGATTCACTCAGCTCTTCTTCAACCTAAGCCCTGGGCTAGAGTTGGACAGGTGGGTCAATGAACAGTAATCACAGCTTGTGGCAGAGAAGGGTGGCACCGGGTGAGAGAGCTCCTGGGCAGACACTGCAAGGGAGCTACCAGGGCAGTAGCTAGATAGACAAATGAGTGCGTGAGACAAAGAAAAAAAGTAGCAGCAACAACAAAAAAGGACGATAAGCAACATAAGGCACGCATGGTAGTGTTAGCAACTGCGTGGACATTAGCACCTTTAATGGGACAGGTAATCGTGTATTCCATTTTGCATATGCTATCCGATATGCCATAACTCCTAAATTAAGCTATAACTCCTGGGAAGTATGTACATTTAAAAAGGATCGACAAGGGTGAAACTATAGCAGGAGATAGGCAGGGCGCTGGATTGTCATTTTAGAATCAGGATAAGGCTAACTGGGCTGCAGTTAGCATAGACTTCTGGAAAAGAGCACAGACTCTGAAAGAAAGCCCCTGCTACTTCCTCCTCTGCCTCCCGGGGGCAGCTCCCTTTCCTGCCCGGCTGCGATGTGGTGGTGGTGGTAGTGGTGGGGGTGGTAGTGACTGCCCTGGCGCTGCGATTCTGAAGCTTGGTGGGGAATTTCCTCTCGGGTACTCCTGGTTATGCCTGGCCCTGAAGGCTGGGGAGGACAGCCACTCCACTCCACCCAAAATGTTCTGTATAACATACTGGCCTATGAAGACTTACCTTTCACTTGACTTTGGAAAGGTTTTGAGTTACAGAACCAGCCCTAAAGATGAATTTTCTGGGGTTTTAATTTTGCTGAAATGACACTAAGCAGCCACCAAGTAAACTTGGGCATAGTTATATTACCTAGAAAATCAGCTAACCTGGAGAGAAATCGTTATGTTTTTATGGTCAACTTTGCTTTTCATGTAATATTAGAATTATTAAAACAGCAAAATAAATAACTGTTCTA
>PVIC010051871.1:0-12350 GCA_004025085.1 Thryonomys swinderianus | reverse complement strand
CAGGGCCAGCCTGAACTACAAAGCGAGACCCTGTCTCAAAAAGCAAAAAAAAAAATTTAAAAAATAAAATAAAATAAAAAAGGTTAGAGATCTAGCTTTGTGCAAAAGGCCCTCAGTTTATTCTGCAGTACCACAAAATAAAAACATGTTTAAAGGCATGAGGCTATAGGTCACTGAGAAAGCTCTGTTCAATCTTCAGGACAAAATATTAAAATATTTACTTTTAATGAAATATACAGAAGAAAATATGCAGAACAGTATAAAATTCAAACCAGAAACAAAGGAAAAAATGTTGACTAATGATTCTCCACAACCTATATAAAATTTGTTGATAATTTTATCTATTTATTTTATTAATTTCTGTATGAGGGATTGAAATCAAAACCTTTGCACTGAGCTATATCCCCAGCCATTAAAAACACAAACAAATAACCTTCTAAAAGACAGGATCTCACTAAGTTGCTAAAATGCCCAAACTGGACTCAAAATTGTGAGCTTCCTGCCTCAGCCCCCCAATTTTTCATTGACACTTTTTAAATATTAGCAATACATGTAAATGGGTGGAAAATCCAAGCTCTATGCATTGGTACAAGAAGGTAAATGAACTGGACAGGGGAATCTAAAGTTCAAGCCCAGCTTGGATAATTTAGAAATCTGTCTCAGAATAAAAAGAAAAAGTAAGAAAGAAGAAGAAAAAGATAAGGAGATAAAGGACAAGAGGAGTAAGAGGAAAAGGAAGAAGAAGAAAGAAGAAGAGAAGTAGAGGAAAAAGAAGAAAAAGAAGAGGAAGAAGGAGCAGCAAGAGGTGGCTGGCAATGTAGTTTACTGCAACAGGCCTGGTTTCATTCAGTCCCTGGTACTCCCAACGAATAAGTGAATGAAAAGAAGAATAAATACATATGTAAATACATAAATAAGCTGTTAAGTGAAAGCGTACATCTTTTCCTCCTTCTATAAAAACTTCTCTCCAAAGGCAGAAACTGCTCAGAGTTGCTTGTGTCTTCTTGCAGAATTTATACCCACACACACCCAAGTCTGGTTGTTTGTATTCTCTCAAAATCATGCTGCAATTGAATCTCCATTTGAACAATATTAAATTTAATATTGTTAAACAGTGATTAGGAGTTGAGTGTGATGGCACATGTCTAATAATTCCACCTTTCCAGGGGACTGACACAGAAAAATCAAAGGTTTGAGTCCAGCTTGGGCAATATAGTGATTAAAGTGAGAATCTCCCATCTCAAAATTTAAAAAAAATATATTTTTTTTAAAGGGCTGGAGATGGAGCTCAGACAAAGGCCCTGGATTCAATCCCCAGTATCACAAGAAAAAAAAGAGCTGATTAGACATGAGGCTTCACTCACATGGGGGAGGTTGGTCCCATTATAAATGCTGACTTTGGTCTTCTCTTGCCTTTTCATCTTCTGTCATGTGGTGCTATTACAGGATGAACTTCACAGATGCCAGCACATTGATACTGGACTTTCCAGACTCCAGAACTATGAGCCAATAAATGTCTATTCATTCTAAATAACCTCATCTGCCAGGTGTGGTAGCACACACCTCTCATCTCAGCACTGGGGAGGCACAATGATTGCTATGAGTTTGAGGTCAGCCTGAGCTACTATACATAGTGAGACTATATATAGTGAGACTGTGTCTCAAAAAAAACTAATAAATAAATAAATTACCCAGTCTCTGGTGATCTTCTATAAAAGCACAAAATGAAATGAGACATGTATATATATACATACATGCAAAAGGGTTCATTCATAATGGACCTTGCTTTTGTATCAATTTATCTTACAGGCCTTGCCCAATTTGACATATACACAATTGTCCTTATTTTTACTGGTTGTGGTACTTTAGAATATTCCAAAATTTATATGACTAATTTCTAATTATCAACACCTCACTGGGCTGGAGGGTTAGCTCAGTGGTTCCAGCACCTGCCTTGCAAGCGCAAGGTCCTGAGTTCGATCCCTGGTAACCACATATAATGCTGGGCGTGGAGACTCATGCCCACCAACAATCAACACCGCATACCACAATGCCGGACGTGGTGGCTCACACCTGTAATCCCAGCACTCGGGAGGCAGAGACAGCAGGATTGCTGAGTTCGCGGCAGCTTGCCTGGGTACCATAGTGAGCTCAGGGCCAGCCTGAACTACAAAGCGAGACCCTGTCTCAAAAAGAAAAAAAAAAAAAACACCTCACTCATTCCTTTTTTCCCTATACAAAAATGTTATAATGAATATCTTTTAGAACATACCTTGAAGAACACTGACAAATATATCTCTAAATTAAATCTCATCAGTGGGGTTTCCGGATGATAGGAATGTCTAAATGATCAGTAGCTAGTCCCAAATTGCCCTTCAGAAATTATACTCATTTAGTTTTTCCTCCCTGTTTTTTCACTCATTATCACTAAATATCATTAATATATTTTACAATGTATTGTCAAACTTATTGGTGAAGCACAGCAATTTCTTCCAATCATAAACTTCTGAGGGTAATGCCAAATCATGCACACTATTTAGTTTACTTAATGTTACTTGATGTATTTATTTCCAAATATCTAAGTGTCCTCACAGTTGTCTTTTCTAATGGGAGTATTAATCTATTGCCTAAATATATCACAGTTTACCGAGCAATTTCTCCATCATGGTATTTCAAATGCTTCCCAATTTTGACCAGAATATGATATACAGATGTATATGTACAAGCAGGTACATTGTTTTCTCTTCTTGTGCAGTACTTTGTTGGTAATTATCACTCACTTTCTATTAGTAATGTGTAAAAATTCTTTTCACCCACAACCTTAGCAATACTGATCATTTCAACAATGACTCAAATTGATTTATAGTTCCTAATTAAGTACATTATTATTAAGATACTTCAAAGTTGCTCTCCTTATGGAAATTTAAAGTTCTTAACTTTTGGAGAGCAGTGTCTTGTTAAGTTTCTAACTAACCCAGGCTGGGGTCAAATTGTAGTCTTCCTGTTACCACTGGTGGTCTTGATATCCTAAACAAAGAATTGAGCAGTACAGTCAAGAGTAGCAGCAGGAGCAATGATTTATTTCAAACAGAAAGGCAAGAACTGCATGGCCCACTATTATCTTTCTTAATGTATTTTGGCACCACATTTTTTCAAAAACAGTTTACTACAGATATTCAAGTTCTGTTGTGTATTATATTAAAAATTTAAGGGCCGGAGGGTTAGCTCAGTGTTTCCGGCGCCTGCCTCGCAAGCGCAAGGTCCTGAGTTCAATCCCCGGTAACCACATACAATGCTGGGCATGGAGACTCATGCCCACCGGCAATCAATACCACCTACCACAGTGCCGGGCGTGGTGGCTCACACCTGTAATCCCAGCACTCGGGAAGCAGAGGCAGGAGGATGGCTGAGTTCGAGGCTTGCCTGGGTTACATAGTGAGCTCAGAGCCAGCCTGAACTACAAAGCGAGACCCTGTCTCAAAAAAAAAAAAAATTTAAATTAAGGGCCATGGATTTAGCTCAGTGGTTCCGTGTCTGCCCGGCAAGCACAAGATTCCAAATTCAGTCCCTGGTATTACATATCACAATTCTGGATGTGGTGGCTCATGCCTGTAATCCCAGCACTCAGGAGACAGAGGCAGGAAGATTGCCGCGAGCTCGAGGCTAGCCTGGGCTACATAGTGAGTTCAGGAACAGCCTGAACTACAAAGCAAGACCCTGTCCCAAAAAACGAAAACTAATAATAATAATAATTTGTAAAATATTTCATATTTTCTTCCCAAACAAGAGAATATACACATTTTTCTTGTGTACAAAGTTATTGTTTTTGCCACTAATACTTGCAGATACTTCTCTGTAATTTACTAGATTAGTACTTAAATGGTTAATGTTTTTATTACCCCTTACATTTCTTTTTGGGAGGAGAATATCAGGAATCAAACTCAGACGTCACACTTGCCAGGCAGATGAGGTGCCACTGAGCAAAATCTCCAACTATCCCCCTATATTTCTGAAGCATCGATCAAGCCTGGAATTTGTTTTGACCCTATAATTACTCCACATATTTTTAATCAGCACTTCCCTCCCATTATGTCATTTGAGCTTCCCACCAATCTTTGGAGTCAGAAAAGTTATAGGAATGTAACTTTAGAGATGAAGACATGTAAGAAGTTAGCCCAAAATCACTCAGCCACTAACAACTGTAAATGAGTCTCCAGCCCCAACTGATACCCTTTTTCACAACCTTATTAAATTGACAAAGAAAATATTAAGGGCCAGGCATGGTGGCCCACACCTGTAATCCTAGTACTTGGGAGGGTTCACTTGTGAGTTCAAGGCCAGCCAGAATTACATAGTAAGACCTTGCCTCTAAGAAAAGAAAAAAAACAAAACCTGGGTCTGGGATATAGCTCAGCTGCACTGTGCCTACCTGGCAGGCACAAGGTCCTAAGTTTGATTCCCTAGTACTATAAAAAAAATCAAAACCCTAAAAGAAAAAGAAATAATTGAAATGCCATGGTTTTTTCCATTATTATTATTCCTTATAATTTCCCTCAGATCAGTAAAAGTTCATGAAGCCTCATATGATGTAATAAAAAACACAAACATTTTGGCATAGTCATTTATTACTCTTTTGACAGTAAGTTTTATTTTTTTATCTGTAAAGCTAAAGACAACTTGTCATGTCTACTTTGCAAGACAAAACAACTCATGTATATGAAAATATTCTAGATATGTCACTTCATTTATTTTTTTTTTTGGTGGGGGTACCAAGGATTGAACTCCAAATCTTGAGCTGTTGGGGCAGGTGCAGGAACTACTGAGCTAAATCCCAGGCTAGAAATGTTACTTTAAAAAGTCATGAAACATGAGGAGCTAGCTCCAAGGTTTCTTCCAACACAAATATTCTATCATATGAGGCCAATGGGAGAGTAATTTACACCTAATACAGTTAAGGATACAATATTTTTAATTAATAATTGCAATTTCCACCTCTTACTGAAGGTGGCAATGCAGGTTGCTTGAGGATGGGAAATTTATTATTTTTTTAGATTTTGTAAAATCGTTATTACTGCCTTAAGTGTTTTATATAATACCTGCATGTTTTAAAAATATGAAGCTAAATTGTTTTGCATTAGAATGTGAGACTACCTATTATGTCTTGCATATAGATGTCCCCTTAAAGCCTCATGTGGTCATAGGTGGAGCTTTTCAGAGGTGGCTCAATCTAGGGTTTGTGCTTTTGGGATCAAGGATGAGGCTAGGATTAAAACTGCCCCAGCCTGAGTGTGAGTGAGGAGCTATAAGGGACAGAAAGAGGGCTAGTGTCCTGCTCAGAGCTTGTCTCTTGATTGCTGCTTGATACCTTCTGCCTACCCTGCTTTGCCATGAACTGTTTCTCCTCTGCAATGCTCCTCTAACATGCCACCCTGCCTTACAGACAGCCAATTATAGACCTCTGCAAACTGTATGCTAAATAAACCTTTCCTCCCTTTAACTTTGGGTGTCAGGTATTTTGTCTCAGAATGAAAAAGAAGTAACTAAGACACTAGTGTATATAAAAGTTATGCATATGTTATATGTACTCTATAAAGTATACAATAACATTATATACTATTGGTTTTGTTGTTACTCCTACTGTTGTTTTAAGATGCATCACTGGGATGTCACTGGTACTGAGGTTAAAATTTCAGACAGCTATTTAAGCAACTCTTCCAGCTAATTTTTTATACTTTCTTTCCATATTATGACATTCTTCTTGGCTACCATCATATCCATGTTAGTTTATTAAGTAGGTTAGAAGTCATCCTGCTGCCCTCTTCCCTTTTTATTACCAATGTGAATGGCAATGTGAACCAGTGAAAGCAGAGAAGAGTACATGGGAAGAAATTAAAGCATTCTGGTCTCCCTACTAAACAATGGACTTGGGATATGTTATTAAGAATTAGTCTGGGGGCAAAAATTGTGAAGGTCACATCACTTTTCCTCCAGCTCCTAACTTTTCTCTTTTTCTAACTTCTCTCTTGGAACCTTTACTTGACCTTATGCCCAGTTTTCTCCTATCAGAGGAGAAATTTGAGAGGCAGAAAGAATATAGAGGAAAGTGCATGGTTTTGCCATCAGAAAACATGTATTTTCATGTTTATTCTGCCATGCAGAATTTGATTATATTCCAGGCTAATCATATAAACCCTGAGCCATGTTTTTTTTTTTCATTTATAAATTCACATCAGTGATGTCTTATGGAATATTGTTAGAAGATGTAAAAAACAGGAAACTTTATATAATTCATACATTTAGGTAATTAATTTACCAAGATCTAGACATGAATATTTAATGTATTGCTCCTTACAGCACTGTGTAAAAAACCTCAGGGCCTTTGTGCATGCTGTTGCCTCTGCTGGAATTACTTTTACCCTTACTCTCAGAATTCTGACTCTAAAAGACTGGTCAGAATTCTCTTGTTATAAGGTGACCCCCATAGAATTTATGCTTTTTCTTAGTACTAGAGACTGACCCCAGGGGCACTTTACCACTGAGATACATCCCCAGCCCTTTTTGTTTTTATTTTATTTTTATTTTCAGACAGTATCTCACTAAGTTGCCCCAGGCTGGGCTTCAATTTATAGTCCTTCTGTCTCATCCTCTCTAGTAACTAGGATTATAGGTGTGGCCACTGCACCCAACTTTAGGTTTCCATTTTGTCTTGGCCACAGGTTGCAATATCCACTTATTTGTTATATCTCCCTCTTAAGTAACTGGAGTACTTGAAGAGCAGAAACTTTGAGGACCTACATCTTAGGAGGTCCAGGTAAAATACAGTATCCCCAGTAGAAAACTAACACAAAAGGTAGGGGAAAGATGGATAAAACAAGTGCTGATAAAAATAAGAACACAAAAAAGATTCTGAAATGTGCTGTGGGGGTTAAAGACAGAATAGGTCACATATTCTTAGGTAATCCACTCCATAGAAGAACTGGAATTGGAGATAGGCCCTGAAGAATGAGAATAATTTGATAGGTATAAACTGGCAACACAGCACTCCAAATAAAAAGAACAGCTGGCCAAGGGCACAAAACAGGGAAAGAGCAGGATGTCTCTGGAGAATAGAAAGTATACTTATTGGCAGTAGTTAGAGTACACATGGGGAAGTTGTAAGAGACGAAGCTGGAAAAGTAAACGGAGCTTATTCTGAATTCAGAGATGAAGAAGTTTACAGAGTTCACACTCTTGCTTGGCCTATGTCAACTTCTTCCCTTAAGTGCTGGGAATGAGCCCTTCCTTATTTCTCCTAATACAGTCAGGCCATGGCCTCTTTTTTTTCCATTGGAAAATAGCTTGCTTTGACCATACTTTACTACTGACTGTTCTCCCTACTAGCGGTTTACATTTACTGGGTCTTCTGACTTGGTAACCCTGATTCTGCCCCTCAAATAATCAAGATCAATCATAGAGGGATGGGTCTAGTTTGAATTTGATTTTTAAAAAGTTACATGATTTGACACATGATCCACACATGACAAACTAAAGGAACAGAAGAAGTCAAACAGGTGACTTGCCAACTACGTCAGTTAGACAATAACAGTAGAGTGGGGGAGAAGCAGGATGGTAGGCATCAAGTTTTGCAAGACAGAAGAAGCACTGTTAATTAGCAATTCTTTTTCCCCCTGGCAATCCACAAGGACCTTTAATAACCTATCTGCTCCTAGTCAATTCTGATCAAAGTGGAATGTCTGGAGCCTGAAGGTGTTTGGAACAATGCTATTTGGGAGAAATAATTGGAAAGTCAAAACAATCAGGCCTTCCTACAGACAGACTCTGGACTTACTATATCGTAAAGAATCCTGTTTGGGAGAAATAATTGGAATGTCCTTCCTGGCTGCCTAGACTTTGGACTCAACTCACCTTCACCTCTGGTAACAATAAGGTCATCCCACATGCTGTGAAGCTTCAAGGTGGAACAACTCCATTGCTGGTTGCTGGTGCCTGCTCTGCCCTCAGAGTCTTTAATACATTTTGTTACTGGAGAGGTGCTGAATAAAAGATGTGGCAGGCTGGGGCCTGGGGTCTTTTGCTACCCAGAGTAGCATGGATCAGGCCCAAGCTCAGCTTCTCTAAGACTCAGTTCTATCTGGTTATTATTTCACCATGTGCCATCCAAGGTCCTAGTTACGTTGCCTTCCCCTGTGTCCCACATGAAGTCATCTTGCCTTAATCTTTTTCTTTCTTTTTTTTTTTTTTTTTGGTTTGGTAGCAAGACTTGAATTCAGGGCCTGGTGCTTGCCACACAGGCACTATATCACTGAACTATATCCCTGACCCAATTGCCTTCTTAATCTTAGACTAATACTTGCTGTCATGCTGACACATTACCTCTGACCACTGATCTTTTGGTCTGATACATGACTATACTGTGTGCTTTCCTGATGTGCCAGCAGTTTTCTCATTCCAGGGAGTACACTTCTCTGAACTACCTGGCTGGCCAGCTCTGCACTGTGGAACCATGTCCTAAGGTGCCATATTGGAATAATGGTAATAATAGCACTGATACAGAGCAACATGGTATCTAATCTACATAGTCCTTTAAGTCCATCAATTTGACTGCTAACAACCTTAGATGTCATTCTTTAACCAGGCTTGGTGGTACACATCTGTAATTCTATCTATTCAAGAGGCTGAGGAATGAGCATCACAGGTTCAAGGCTAGACTGGACAACTTAGTGAAATCCTGTATCAAAATAAAAAGGGTGGGGATGTAGCTCTGTGGTAGAGAACTTGCCCATGTTTGATACTATAAATAAGTAATAATTTTTTTTAAATTAGTACATGTTTGCAGTACATGTATTTTATAATCGTTTTGGGGAGTTGATGCATGTATATAATACAGCCTGCTTCTTTTTTTAATCTTCTAGTTCTCCTTTCTTTTCATTCTTCTTGATACTGTTAATCTTGGGTGATGTTTGAGGTATATACTGTCCACATTCCTTGACATTATTAGCACCTTGTACATGGCGTACCTTCACTTTACCTATAAATTACTATTATAGGCAAGTTAGTTTTTTCTTTACCCCCTGGACTCACCTCTCCTAGCTCTTTAACATTACTCACCAACGCTAACATTTCCATTTCTCCAAACATAAGTATCCAAGACATGAAAAAGAGCAGGTTACTAGGTGACATGATAAGCCTCAATCTTCAGCCCTGCCTATATGCCCTGTCTCCCTGGGAGTAGAGTTCACTTCTCTCTGCGCCTTGTCTTCAAGGCTGGCCATGTGACTTGCTTTACAGAATGATACCGAAAGGAAGCACCAGTATGACAATTTCAAGCCTTAATTAAATTGCATGTTTCTACTTGTCCCTTTGGACTTCTGCCACCATCAATGAAAACATGTCCAAGAGAAAGTTATCTCATTGGTCCAAGGAAGAAGAGAACATACAGACAACAAAGCCACTCAACCCAATACACAGTTTGAGTAAGACAGGACATTCTAAACTGGTAGGGCCCAACCAGGAATACAGAACTGAACCCAACTTAGATGAACCCAACCCTAGTCAAGAAGCAGATGAACAAGATTTCCTAGCCCACCTCATCTGTCCCATGCCACCAATGCTGACCAGCTTGAGGTAGTCACTTGACCATGGGCAAAAAACAAATGAGTTGAGCCAATCAGATCTTCTTGAGGGTTTATATCTGTAGATTATAATATAAAGGGATATAGCTTTCTAGACTTGGAAACTGGAGTGTCATTAGCAACTTGACAAATGGTCAAGAAAACTGGTCTTTGGTGGGAAGAAGAAAACAGAACAGATATTGACAGAGTTCAAGAAGAGAGAGAAAGACAGAGAGAAGATCAAGAGGGTAAATTAAGTTCTCTGAGGCTTCTCAGCTCCAGCATATACAAAGCCTGGCTAAGCTGCAGGTCTTGTGTCTATAAAGTTGCCTGTTCTATCATCAAAACTGTGCCTTACTTTCCCACTTAACACATACACCTGCATACATAATGAGTTTTGGTTTTAGCAAACAAATGGATTTTGGTCCTTGAAATTGATGAACTGACTAAGATATTTTCTGTAATGGAAGAAGAGAAGAAATAGCCAACCAGGTATATGATTAGTATTTCCTCACATGATGGAAAACTAAACTCATTGTGCACATAGGATATATTACTTTTTGCTGCATAGCAAACCATCTTGAAATTTAGAGGCTTAGAACAAAATATTTTTATTTAACTCACAATTGGGTGATTGTGACAGTGCTTCTGGCCTTGGCTGGCGAAGGAGAGCCTGAATATTCTAAGATGAATTCACTTCTATGTCTGGAGATTGTGAAGCTGGTTTTCTCAGAAAACCTCAACAGAAATGACTCATCTCTGCAGCGTGGGTTCTTTCATCCGCCAACAGCCTAGTGCAGGCTTCTTCACATGGTAGTTCAAAGATTCCTCAAAGAACAGCAGAGGTCAAGGCCCATTGAAGAAACTCATGTTAGCTGGCTGTATTGCCAGCTACTTGAAAGGTTGAGACAGAAGAATCACAGGTTCAGGGCCAGCAAGAGCAACTTACTGAAACTATGTCTCAAGATAAAAATTTTTAAATGCTGGTGATATGGGAATGTAGTTCAGTAGTAAAGTACACTGAGTCTGATCATCAACACTGTGAAACAAAAACAAGTAAAAGTTCATTTTAAGTGTCTGTTCACATTATACTTAGCACTGCCTTGGTTAGTCATAGACTCAAAGTGCCTGCGAATAGCACAGGCTCAAGCATAAGGAAAAGTGAACATGTTGGAAGCTATAGCTGGAAAAATATACCATAGACTACAATGGACTGGGAGGAGGTAAAAGAACACTGTTCAAGAAGGGGTCATGAGCAAAGACCAAAAGCCAAGGCCCAGGAAGTGGAATATTTTTGCTCTGTTTTGGTTCTGAAGTACTGGGGATTGAATCCAGAGCCTTAACACTGAGCTACAGGGTCTCGCTAAGCTGCTAATTGCTCAGGATGGGTTCAAACTCAAATACCTCGTACTTCAGACTCCCAGAGTGCTGGTATTACAGACAATGCACCATAACACTGAACAGAAAATGGTATTTTTAAGGGAGTGGATCAAAGAAAACTTCCAATTTGCTATAACTTTACATTATACACCTTTGGAGAAATGCAAGATTTTAACTTGAAATCCATGGTTTTAAAGTCATGGTCTAAATAGTTAAAAAGTATACAAGAATTAGCTGTAGCCTTTTCACCCTCCTTGGAATATATAATCTCCCTCTCATTCAGAAATATATGATTACAGTAGAATTAACAGGGTATCAAAAGAATGAAAATAAGGTTTCTCCTGAATATGATCCACATCGTAAGTTCTCTTATACTTGATAGGAGAAACAATTACAGAAGAAAGAACTATTCTACTTCAGCCAGGCATGGTGTCTGGTACACAGCCATAATCTTAGCACTTGGGAGACAGGCAGGAGGATCACTGTGAGTTTGAAGCCAACCTGGGCTACATAGTGAGAACTTGCATCAAAAAAATTTTCACGGAAAGGATGCCAGAAAAGGTACTCAGCCTTAATTGAAATTGAAATGGGGCTTTTGTTTGTTCTTATGAGACAGGGTTTTCCTGTGTACTCCACGCAGAATTTGTACTCACTATGTAGCCAGGCAGTACTTGAGCTATAATCAGGAAGATCATGGATTTGAGCTTGTGATCTTCTGCCTCAGCCTCCCAAGTGGTAGGATTACAGGCATGTTTTGGCACTTTTCTCCTTTAAACTTCCTAACCACATATTGGTGAATCACAAGTTAAAAGTGATCACACTGTTCCCTTTCCTGAATACATATTACAGACTGGAGTCCTTATTAGTGCAAGATTGGAAGACTAGAGATTTCCAGTGTCTGAAGTAATACTGGCTGTGTTTACCCATGGCATATGCAAAGAGTCTACACATCAATACTACATGAAAGCAAGTCCTGTTCAGTAAGCAGAGGGATCATCCAGAAAAAGAGAGTCAGGAGAGGAAAGTCACACAAACTTCTGGTTTCCACATTGCAGAAATTCTAATTTACAAACAGGAGTTATTTCCCCTTTAACCAGGTTCCTCTTATTATGTTGCCCAACTTCAAACCAATGATTGTGACATCACCTTCATTTACTAGCAGTCAGGCACAAATTATCAAGAGGAGAATTTCCATTATCAGCATTTGGAGCAAAGACATGAAGGAGTGTAGTTAAGGTACATTTAAAAATGTAGCACCCGGGCCAGAGGGTTAGCTCAGTGGTTCCGGCGCCTGCCTTGCAAGCACAAGGTCCTGAGTTTGATCCCCGGTAACCACATATAATGCTGGGCGTGGAGACA
>PVIC010051870.1:0-12318 GCA_004025085.1 Thryonomys swinderianus | reverse complement strand
AAAGAAGGAAGGAAGGAGAAAGAAAGAAAGAAAGAAAGAAAGAAAGAAAGAAAGAAAGAAAGAAAGAAAGAAAGAAAGAAAGAAAGAAGGAAGGAAGGAAGGAAGGAAGGAAGGAAGGAAGGAAGGAAGGAAGGAAGGAAGGAAGGAAGGAAGGAAGGAGAGAAAGAAAGAAAAAAAGGGCCTTCAGAATGCCAGACGTGGTGGCTCACGCCTGTCATCCCAGCACTCGGGAGGCAGAGACAGGTGGATTGCTGAGTTTGCGGCGGCTTGCCTGGGCACCATAGTGAGCTCAGGGCCAGCCTGAACTACAAAGTGAGACCCTGTCTCAAAAAAAAGCAAAAAAAAAAAAAGAAAGGGCCTTCAGCATAGCCAGTAACCAGTAAGATACAGTCATGTGAGTTCTGACCTATACCCTGTGGGCAGTGGAGGCTAAGAATGCGAGGAATACATTCTTGGAATGGCTGCTACTATTAGGGCTTTTTTCTTTCTTTCTTTCTTTCTTTCTTTCTTTCTTTCTTTCTTTCTTTCTTTCTTTCTTTCTTTCTTTCTTTCTTTCTTTCTTTCTTTCTTTCTCCTTCTCCTTCTCCTTCTCCTTCTTCTTATCACTGATACTGCTTAGAAGTTAAACCAGGGCCTTTGGACCAAGCCTAGGTTCCTTCCTTTTACTAATTTTTCATTTTGAGACAGTGTCTTGCTAAATTTATAAACCAGGCAAGCTTGAACTTGAGATACTCCTACTTCAGCTTCCCAAAGTAACAAGGTTAAACCAGGCCAGCTGTGCTTTAAGGCTTTAAAATAAAAATTAACTTGAGAATTAACGTGTCATATACTGGTATAAATTCTCAATATTGAGTGTGATCATGATGTGTATATAAAAAGAACCAATAAGGGCCAGAGATTTAGCTCAATGGTTCCAGCGCCTGCCTCGCAAACACAAGGTCCTGAGTTTGATCCCAGTAACCACATACAACAATGCTGGCTGTGGTGACTCACACCCACCAGCAATTAGTACCACATACAACAGTGCCGGGCGTGGTGGCTCACGCCTGTAATCCCAGCACTCGCCTGTAATCCCAGCACTCGGGAGGCAGAGGCAGGAGGATTGCTGAGTTTGAGGCTTGCCTGGGCTACATAGCGAGCTCAGGGTCAGCCTGAACTACAAACTGAGACCCTGTTCAAAAAAAAAAAAAAAGAACCAATAAAAAATTCAATAAAAATTTTTTAAAAAATAAATAACACGAGGTTCAGCCTAGCAAGCCTGACAGCCTAAACAGGGCCTCACGCAATTTCTGTGTCAAGTTTATGATAACCAGAAAATTCTTGACTACCAGACTGAGTATAACTCCATGGTCAGCTGAATGTTGTTTGTTGCCAGGTAGCTGGAAGAAACATCCGCCACCAGTGAGATGTGCTAGGAATGCGGTCAGAGCTGGTCTGAGCTGGCTTTTCACTCTTCACCTTGGAGAACTGCAGCCCTGACCACTCCCCCTGCTCATGCAGAGCCAGTCCAGCTTTGGCTGGTTTCAAAGTAAAGCTTGGAAGGCAAGAGCCCTGGAAGCGCCAGAGGATCAGAGACCAAGAAGCCACATTATGGAAGGTGCACAGTGCTTCCGACCCCTGCCTGGGAGTGATCACAGGAATTCTGGAGCTTGGGTGCTCATAGGTCCCTGCTTAAAATAAGGGTTTATATGTACTTTTAACTGACAAAATATTGTACACGTGTATAAGACATAATGTGTGACACTCTGGGATGTCAGAATGTCATGTTATTATTATGGGGTGATAAAATATACATATTTCAGGGAAACAGCACACTGTTCAGCATTCTTCAGAGTCTAAGCACTTTTTACTCTAGGAACGATGTTTTCTTCCATTGGACAAACTACCTGAAGGAGGGTATCATAAGGAGTAGTTTTAATGTCTACTAGCAAACAGATACTCAAATTGTATTATTAATAAATACATATGTATTTATATCTGGTACATATATTTACAAATGTATATAAGATATCCATATTTATATTATATGCTTTATATATGTTCATAATTACATATGACTTAGTCAAAGTCATTTACATTCATAAATACAAATATACATACAACTTTAACTTAAATTTGTAAATAAGGGCTGGAGGGTTAGCTCAGTGGTTCCAGCGCCTGCCTCACAAGTGCAAGGTCCTGAGTTCGATCCCTGGTAATCACATACAATGCTGAGCATGGTGATGCACGCCCACCAGCAATCAGTACCACACCCCACAGTGCCGCTAATCCCAGCAGGAGGCAGAGACCAGAGGATTGCTGAGTTCGAGGCTTGCCTGGGCTACACAGTGAGCTCGGGGGCCAGCCTGAACTACAAAGCGAGACCCTGTCTCAAAAAAAAAAAAAAAAAGATTTTAATAGTGTAGTTAGATAATCCTGTTTCCAAGTTCTTAGTTCTTTATTTGTGAGGTTTTCAAAAAGAAATTCCAATCTTTCTTCTTGATAGAATTTTCATATTACAATGAAAACATTTCTCAAGCTGGGAAATAGCTCAGTGGTAGTGATAGGGCACTTGCCTACCAAGTATGAGACAGTAGGTTTGATTTCCAACACACACACAAACACACAACACAGCACAGCACAGCGCAGCACTGAAAGGAAGGGAAGGAGGGAGAAAAAGAACAATTTCCCACATGCTTTAAGTCATAGAAATTTCACATTTACTTTGAATGTTACCTCCTTCCCAATGTATCTATGACTACTGAGAGGCATCAGAGACTGGAAGAGAGCAGAAGGTCTGAAATATTGGCTCTTTATTAGAGAAAGACACAGGTACTGCCCGTGGTGGTACACTCCAGCAGGCTGAGGCAGGAAGGCTGCCACAAGTTCAAAACCAGCCTGAGTTACACAGTAAAATTCAAGGCCAGTCTGAAATAAATAGCAAGACCTTATCCCCTTCTCCTCCACCCCCCAAAAATGATGCAGATACCTGTGAACTCAACTACGCAGTGACAAGAGTACCAGTGAGGCTCCCCTGGGAGCAACAGATGGCTACGCCCTCCCCGAGCCCTGCAAGGAATGCTCAGGCCTCTGGTCCCCAGCTATCCTGTCTTGTGCCTGGGCACAAGCAGAAAGCAACCCAGGGAAGCACCTGAAGGAAGGGAAGGACAAGAGGGAAGCCGGGTCTCAGCACCAGGGACCTCCGAAGCTCCACGTGGTGTAGAGTGGCTGCATTTAAAGCCTCTGCGCTCACAAAACTAAACTGCTCCACGACACCTTGTGGCTCAGAATTGGCAAAACGCCGCCATGCTCCCTCCGGGACATCAGGTTAACAACCTAGCCTCTACCAAATGTTACAAACACCTGGATCTCCTGCTCAGACGCCCAGGAAGGTCAAAACGTTCTTACACCTTCCTCCAAGGAAGGTCACATGAACGCCGCTCTAGGCGCCCATCTCGCTCTCGGCCTCACAGGCTTCAGAGCACTGTGCTCCAGGCGCAGCAGCAGATGGGCTCTCCCCACACCGCGTGCCCCTGGGCCCCACCCCACCTGGGCTGTGCTCTGGGGCCGCGTTCACAGGCATCAGGACTCAGCCCCCCCGCCCCCCCCGCCACACTTTTGATAGGACCGATCCAGACATGACCAGGGCAAAAGGAGAGAAACAGGCTTCTTCCCTGTCCTCCACGTATATGTGGCCCCACGGCAGCCTGCTCCGGCTCCTCCTCGGGTACCACACACAAAGTGCTGCCCCCTTCTTTCTCCTTCTACACCGAACGACCTTCTTCTGTCCAAGGTCATTTATATGCAGCAGCTCCCAGACATGCATTCCCCCCCCATATGTTCTCCCGGGTTGGATGCCTACTCCCCCCTCACTTGGACGTCTCACAAGCCAAACACATCCAACATGGCATTGCTCTCCTCCCCGCCTGGTGCCAGCCCAGCCCACCTGGCTGTTTATGCCAGAAACTTCTGAATCATCCCTGTTACCTCCCTCTCCATCAGCCACGTCCAAATAACCACCACTTCTCACCGTCTCGAACTGCACGCTCCCTCTCAGACTCCCCGCCGTTCCCTGTACCCTCTGTCACCCCAGCGAGACGCCAATCATGGCGGACAGGTCTGCACACACTCTCCTCCCGTCCCAGGGTGGTAGCTGCCATGGAGCTGGCTAGGCCAGCACCCCATGCCCAGCAGAGATGGCCAGGCCTTCCAACCCAGACTAGCTGAGGTCTAAGCAGTGTTACCTTTTCTAATGGGCCCGTCTAGAAGTGAATAGCCCTTTTTCTGCTTTGTCCAGACCCACTGTGTACACCAGCAGTACCTATCCCTTTAGATCACATGATTATATATATATATTTTTTTGTTTTGTTTTGTTTTTTTGAGACAGGGTCTCGCTTTGTAGTCCAGGCTGGCCCTGAGCTCACTATGTAGCCCAGGCAAGCCGCTGCGAACTCAGCAATCCTCCTGCCTCTGCCTCCCAAGTGCTGGGATGACAGGTGTGAACCACCACGCCCAGCACTGTGGTATGTGGTATCGATGGCTGGTGGGCGTGAGTCACCACACCCAGCATTCTATGTGGTTACCGGATCGAACTCAGGACCTTGCGCTTTTGAGGCAGGTGCCGGAACCACTGAGCTAAATCTCCAGCCCGATCACGTGATTATTTAAAAACAAATCAAATTACCTCATCTCTTACTTCAAATCCTTAGCCGAGCTGGGCAGAGGGACACGTGGCTGTAACCCCAGCACCCCAGCAGTCTGAGGCAAGAGGATGGCAAGTTTGAACTTAGCCTGGGAATCTGATCAACTTATGAATAAAAATAGAAACTTCCTGGGGAATGTAGCTTAGTGAAAAGGTCCTGGGTTCAATTCCTAATATTGAAAAAAAAAAAAAAAAGCTGTAAAATCCTGTAGTTGATTCATCACTACCGTTACACTAAAGGCCAAAATGCTAAACACCATCCCAGAGTCCTCATCCTGGCTCCATTTCCCTCGTCGCAGTCTTTCTTCCTGGAAATTCATCCCCTAGTTCCCCTGGTTACTTTGTCTCATTCCCCCCAAGCAGTCCTCCTCCCCTGAATGAAGTGAGGTTCCCAGGCCCCACTAACAGCCAGTGCTTTTATGACCCATCTCTTGGCACTGCGGCCACCTGCCTACCTGCCCGTCTCCTCCGCCAGCCACCAGACCAGAGCGCACCCCTAGGCAGGGACACTCCATCTTGCTCACTGCTGTGGCACCGGAGCCACCAGGGCCTGCCATCTAATAGTGTTCCTAAGCAGCTGTCCCGTGAAGGCCTACATGGATATGCAGGCCAGGAGCCCAGCCCCCTAAGGAACAATGTGGCTACTCAGCAGAGGTAGAAAAATTAATCACAAGAGGATTTCTTAGTAACTTTATGATTCTGGTTACCAAATACATGCAGACTCCTGATTGGATGGAAACAGACAATTGATGAATCCAAAACTCCAAGTGATTGGTTGTAGCAGGGCCATTTCACTCCTTGGTTTTGCATTCTTTTTTTTTTTTTTTTTTGCGACAGGGTCTCGCTTTGTAGTTCAGGTTGGTCCTCAGCTCACTATGTAGCCCAGGCAAACCTCGAACTCAGCAATCCTCCTGTCTCTGCCTCCTGAGGGCTGTGATTACAGGTGTGAGCCACCACACCCAGCACTGTTGCAAGTAGTTACCAGGATCAGAACTCAGGACCTTGTGCCTGCGAGGCAGGCACCTGAACCACTGAGCTAAATCTCTGGCCCTGGTTTTGCATTTTTTTTTTTTTTTTTTTTTTGAGACAAGGTCTCGCTTTGTAGTTCAGGTTGGCCCTGAGTTCACTATGGAGCCCAGGCAAGTCTCAAACTCAGCAATCCTCCGGTCTCTACCTACTGAGTGCTGGGATTACAGGCGTGAGCCACCACACCCAGCACTGTGGTATGTGGTATTGATTGCTGGTGGGTGTGATTCACCATGCCTAACATTGTGTGTGGTTACCGGGATCGAACTCAGGACCTTGCGCTTATGAGGCAGGCGCTGGAACCACTGAGATATATCTCCGGCCCTGGTTTTTCATTCTTTATCACAACCCTCTTTGTAGCTATAGACAAAGAGCTTTACCAGTCCAGGTTCACAGAAAGCAACCTGTGCAGTTACAACCTGTGCCCCTTGCTCAGCTTAATGCTCTGTGGCTATCTTGCCAGTCTTGCATTTATTGTTTTGATGGTACGAGGGACTGCACACAGGCCTCCCCTAGGCAGGCAAGCACTCTGCTACTGAGCTACACAGCCGGATTTACTTTTTGTTTTGAGAGAGAGTTTTGCTAAATTGTCTAAGTTGGCCTCAAACCTAGGATCCTCCGGCCTCAGCCTGGAATGACAGTCCCAAACCACTGTAGTCATCCTGAAAGTCTTAATCTTTTAACAAGCCTCATGAATTATGTAGCCAGTTGTTCAGTTCACTTTTTTGTTTTCTTATAGTTGATCTCACAAGTGTATGGCTTCTAATTTTTCCTAAACTGGGGGGTGACTTTGCTCCCCAAGAAATACTTGGAAATGTCTGGAGACATTTGGAGTTGTAATAAGTGGAAGGAGCATGCTACTGGCATCTTGGGGCACAGATGGGGAACACTGTACACATCCTATAATGTACAGGATAGTCCCCTACCACCAAAGATCATCCATCTAGCCAGAAATGTCCAAAGTGCCAAGGCTGAGAAACGCTGCTCTAAAAATGTGGCATTTGCAGCAAGGACATGTGACAACTCTAAGCCACATCCATAGGGTCAAAACCAAGACAGCCCCAAGGACACACACACCTGACTCATCTGAACAGTCACTCAGGAACTCCCCTGCCTTTCTACGGTGGTGCTAGGGGTTGCACCCAAGGCCTTTACCCCAAGCTACACACTCAGTCCTTTTTAACACTTTTAATCTGATCCAGGGTCTAAGTCAGTAAGTGAGCCTGAATCAGTAAGTTGCCCGGACTGGGCTCAAACTTGGTATCCTTTCGCCTTAGCCTCTCAGAATCCTGAGATTACAGCCACCGTGATCAGGTAGGAGCCACCTTTTTAAAACAGGGATTTAGGGACTTGCCATCTTGACCTGGAACCAGGAGTACATTTCTCATTACAATGATTACTAAAACGGTGACAAGAGTTCTCAGCTGTTCTCACAGACTATATTACTCGACACAACTGAAATACTACACGTCACAGAAAGTAGCATTTGACAATGAAAACAGGTCATTTCCAACAGCACTAATTTGTCTCTTACCACAGCATTTCATGAAAAATGTACAGTATCTACATCATAGCTCAGAATTTTCCATTCACTTAAAAATGCAATAATATAAAGTTTGTAAGGTAGAGATTAGCAAATGAATGATGCATGAATCAAATCTGATCCTTTGTTTCAAAAAAAGAAAAAAAAGCCAATATTTTAAATCATGTTTTACATTTTAGAAAACAAACATTTTTGGCTACTATTTTGGGAGGAAAAAAAGAGGATCTGGCTTTACTGGGTCGTAATTCCTGCAGGATTAGTGGATGGGTGTGGCCAGTACCTACCAAGATTTACAGGTGGCCTGGCCCCAATAGGTGCTCTTTGACCTTGTGTATTATTTGTCCTGTCCCTGTAGGTGAAAGATTTTATGATCCCAGCTTGAAGAAAATGTCTCTTCGTTGTTGTGTGGTCATTGATGTTAGTCTCTGTTTTGGCGTGCTGGTGATCTTACCTAGGGCTTTAAACACTCTACCATGAAGGTACAACACCCAGTGCCCTGGTACCCATTTTTCTAATTGTTAAGCAACTAACTGACAACTGAAAGAGTAGGGAGAACAGCAACTTGTGTGTCGAATCGGTGTTATACAGGTAATTAATCAAAGGTGAACTATAGTAACAAAGGCTGGAACCTTATACAGATCTGGGCTGGAGGCGAAGGAGTCCTTTACAAGGTCAGGCTGGAGGGAGAGCAGGAGAGGCGGGAGAAAACCAAATCCTCATCACGATGGGCTGGGGAGTTTACCCCACCTACATCAACTACCACACAGCTCTTATTAAAAGTTATGGTATGGGGCCAGGGATACAACTCAGTAGCACCATGCCTGCCTGGCAAGCCCAAGGTCCTGATTTGATTCCATGTAATTAAAAAAAAAAGTAACAAAAGGTTCATGGTATGGTGTACTGTAGCTTGAAAAAAAAGAGTTGGCTATTCCCAAGAAATCAAGATTTCCCAAAACTACCATTTTGAAGGCCAAAAGAAAAAAAAAAAAACAAAAAAAGAAAGAAAAAGAAAATAGGAAACAAAGAAGGAAAAAGAAAGAGCAGACCCCCATGTATTCTTGAGTTTTCCTCCCTGCCAGAGCTGAAATCTGTTACCAAATCCTCCTGCAGAGACAGCCTGTCTGTAACTGCCCAAGCTCCAAGCAGGTAATTTACACTGATCTTTACAAACCATTAATCCTTTTTCTCCCTTCTATGAAAACAAACCTTTCTTTCTTTCTTTCTTTCGGGAGAGCTCTGAACGGGGAGGGTGCTAGAGGAAAACTGGGCTGTCCCCACAACTCAGTCGTCAGATTCAGGCCCCGAACCAGACCTCGTCGTCACCTGAATGCACCAGTTTCCTCTAAGCATCACACATCCTTCAACTTGCCGTTCGTCTAATTATTTGTGCAAAGACGTCTCTGTTCTCCGTAGGATGAAACAGGGCGAAGAGCGAGCAGGTAAACGTCCGCGCGCGTCTAGAGGATGCGCGGCGGCTGCAGAACTCACCTCTGCCCGGGACCCTGGGCGGGAAGCGGCGCGGAGGGGCCGCGCTTTACTCCGCGCCGGGCGCGCTGCGAGGAGAGAACGCTGCGGCCAGGCGCTACGTCCACCGCGAAAGCCAGTGACCCCACATGGGAAGACACGGACTCGGGGTGGGGGAGTCCCTAAAACAACAGAAAGAAGCCCACCTGCCTTCCTAACAGCCTGCGCGCCACGTCCCCAGCGGGCTCCGCCCGGGGTCTGCTCTCGCCCCGCGCCGGGGCCGCAGCGGTGAATTGAGGTGGCGGCGCCCTTCACCGGGCTCAGTTTGGGGTGAAATGCAGCTCAACGAAGTCAAGAAACACCGGCGAAGAGTTGCTTGCTCCCGGCCTCCCCGCCCGCAGTCGACCCCTAGCCTCACCGAAAGCTCCGCTCCCTCCGCGGATCGGCGGGGCCGGGGCCCCAGAGGCTCCCAGGTGACCAGGTGACCGCGCCGGGTCCTCGCGCAGAGCGCTCGGAGCAGACTGGAGGAAACGCCGGGGAGGACGCGCCGCCCCACGCCTGCCGGGACCGCTTCCTCGTCCCGAGGAGCCCTGCGCGCCCTGAGCAGCCGCCTGGCGCTCCGTCCCCGGCCTCCCGCCGCGGGGCGGCCGGCGCAGCCTACCTAGTGCGAGCGCGGCCGGGCACCGCAGGACGCCGGGCCCGAGCTCAGGCTCTGCGCGATCGGGGCTCTGGGAGCCCCGGCAGCCCTCACCTCCCCGGCCGCGCCCCGCAGCCCCGCCCCCGCCCCGCCCGAGGCCCCGCCCACCAGAGCCCGCCCACCGGCCCACCTGGGGGCGCCGAGCTAGGGGCGGAACGGCGGAGGTCCAAGACCAGGGCTTCCAGTTTCTCCTGCCGCGCGCCCTAGGTTTTGGGTCTCGGGACTTCGTCAGGACTAGGTGCGTGAGTGGGGCCCTAAAAAATGTTAGGCTTCCTTCCTTGCAAGCAAAAAGCGAGAAAATTGCTGCTTGTCTGATTTTAAAAATGCAAATATGTTTTACAAAAAAGACAGAAATGTCAATTCCCCCAAGCCCTGAACTGGGGGGTGGAACCTACGGGTGCTTTACCACTGCGCTATGCCCTCAGCCTTTCGTTCTTCTTCTTTAACACGGTGTCTCACTAAATGAGTTGCCCAGACCGGCCTCGGGAACTTGAACGTTGTGTCGGTAGACACGACCACGTCGGATATGCGGTGTTCCCGAAGAAACTCGCTTCCTAATCGAGCATTTACAAACTCCTAGGTTGCTGCCTCGTTGTGCAGTGAGAGAGAATCAACTTAGCATAACTCAGGCCCAGGGCTCAATGCCCAGCTCAGAAAAAGAAAAAGGGGGAAAAATTTATAACAAAAACTCATCCCATTTATATTTCATACATAAAAATAAAGATCAACTAAGTGATGAAACAATCCACAGTTGTAGGAAGAGTGTATAACATCTCTCTTCCACCTTTACAGCACTTGGCTTTACGTCAATTACAAAAGCAGAGACCGCTTTCCTTGTAAAAAGAACGTTGTGTCTGTGTCATGCACTGGATGTTTGGCTCCGGGGAGGCAGAACAAGTTCTTATTCATTTTCTTGTTATTTATCAACTCACTGTCAAGTCAGTGCACAATTCTCCACGTACCGGAGAAGCCAAGAAGCTATGCGCAAGGACAGTGGAACGCAGGGAAGTCCGAGAGCTTGTGACCGGGGTGTCACGGCACCCCTGTGCTTTCTGTGGTGCTCACCATCCCAACAAAAGGAGGTGCTGCCAAAGAAGAGCCCGGGTGAGGCGGGCAGGACTGGTTTGAGGGGAACATTGAGTCTCTGGAGCTCTTTCTCTTATATTTTAGACTTGAAATCAGATAGTCATGTCAGTAGTGCCAGAATTCGCGCAAGGTCACCGAAACAGCGGCCAGCAGCGCCCCCTACGGGAAGCACAATTTAGCCTTTCCACGTTGATCTCCGGTGAACCCATGGCCCCTCTGAACCGCTGCCCTTTCCTAGGCTTTGCAGTTCTGCAAGGGTCGCTTTGGGGGCCCCGCTCTCACTCTGCCCGCTGCACTTTCAACCCCTTGCCGGAACGTCCCTGGAAGAGCAAAGCCGCCCAGGCCACCAGTAGTGACGATAGAACAGGTGTTAATAATGTCAGTGACATGCTGGGACTCGCGGCTCAAGCCTGTCATCCCAGCACTCGGGAGGCAGAAGCAGGAGGAATGCTGAGTTCAAGACCTGACTGAGCTACATAGTAAGCTCAGGGCCAGCCTGAGTTACACAGCAAGACCCTCTCTCAAAATAACAACTACAACAATAATAATAATAATGTTAGTGACAATATTAGAGCATCTTGCTTTGATTTTATGGAGGAAAGCAATTTTCTTACAATGTGTGTAAATCTAGAACAAGGGAAATAGGTGAGCACTTTTTTTTTTTTTTTTTGAGACAGGGTCTTGCTTTGTAGTTCAGGCTGGCCTTCAGCTCACTATATAGCCCAGGCAAGCCTCGAACTCAGCAATCCTCTTGCCTCTGCCTCCCAAGTGCTGGGATTACAGGCATGAGCCACCATGCCCTGCACTAGGTGAACACTTTTTAACCTGGGTTTATATTTTTATCACGGAAATGAAAGTGTGAGCTGCAAATATCTTCTGCAAAATTCATTGAATCTGCATTTTGGTCCAAAGTACAAAATAAGAAACTTCCATTTGTTTTTGCCAAAATAACATTTTTTAATTCCTTAATTAAAGCTAGGTAAAGGCAAGAATGCTGTGAAATTTCCACAATGTATTATGAAATTAAATTGATAAATTTTAGTTATAGCTCTTCACATTTTACTGGAATAAATGTCTTAGTTCCATTTTCACTTGACTAGTTTTTTCTTCTGGGCTTACATCAAATATATTTTGAATGGGCCAGAGGGTTAGCTCAGTAGTTCTGGCGCCTGCCTCGCAAGCGCAAGGTCCTCAGTTCGATCCCTGGTAACCACATACGACGCTGGGCCCACCAGCAATCAATACCGCATACCACAGTGCCAGGCGTGGTGGCTCACGCCTGTAATCCCAGCACTCGGGAGGCAGAGGCAGGAGGATTGAGTTCGAAGCTTGCCTGGGCTACATAGTGAGCTCAGTGCCAGCCTGAACTACAAAGTGAGACCCTGTCTCAAAAAAAAAAAAAAAAATATATATATATATATATATATATATTTTAAAAATGTTTCAAATCACTTCTAAAATGCTTAAGGGACATACTGTTTTGTTGCTCTCGCTGAGATGAGGGGTCTGGGGATAGACCTCAGGGCCTCACACGTGCTGAGCAATGCTCCACCACCCTGCTACATCCACAGCCCTAATGACATGCTTTGTACTTTCAGAAAAGATCGTTAAAATGTATCGCTGGTGGGCCGGAGGGTTAGCTCAGTGGTTCCGGCGCCTGCCTCGCAAGCGTAAGGACCTGAGTTCGATCCCCGGTTACCACATATAATGCTGGGCGTGGTGGCTCACGCCTGTAATCCCAGCACTCGGGAGGCAGAGACAGGAGGATTGCTGAGTTTGCGGCGGCTTGCCTGGGCACCATAGTGAGCTCAGGGCCAGCCT
>PVIC010051869.1:0-12333 GCA_004025085.1 Thryonomys swinderianus | reverse complement strand
TCCTTCCCCTCATCACATTCCCACACCAAGTTTCCTATAGAAATATTCCACTCTATAAAAGCTGTCCTACTTTCTAGAACTCATTTGCATCTACAGGTGTTCATGCCAAAGAGAAGATCCAGTAATTGTCTATCTGTGATCTATTGATTTCACTTATTAGTATATCCTCCAGATGTCTCCATTTGCACCTAAATGGATCAATCTTGTCATTCTTTATGGCAGAGTAATACTCCATTTTGTAAAAAAAAAAAACCCACATCTTCTTTATCCACTCTCTAGTTGATGGACATTTGGGTTGTTTCCAAGATTGAGCTATCACGAACTGAGCTGCTATGAACAAGGGTGTACATCTGTCTTTCCAATGTGAGTTTTTAAGTTCTTTTGGGTATATTCCCAGCAGGGGTATAGCAGGGTCAAATGGGACCCGTAGACCTAGTTTTCCAAGAAATCTCCACACAGATCTCCACAATGGTTGCACAAGTCTGCAATCCCACCAACAGTGTAGAAGGGTTCCCTTCTCCCCACAGCCACGCCAGCATTTATCGTTGGTTGACTTTGTGATCGCAGCCATTCTTTGTGGAGTGAGGTGGAATCTCAATGTTGTTAGAATTTCTGTATCTTCTTGATTCAGTTTTGGTAATTCATATACATCTAGGAACCTCAATTTCTTCTGTATTTTTCATCTTATTAGAAAAAGAATTCTCACAGTACATATTGATGATCTTCTGAATTTCTGCAGAATCTATTGTGATTTCATTCTTTTCATTCTTAATTGCATGGATGTGTTTCCCTTTTTTGATAAGGTTGGCTAAAGGTTTATCGATTTTATTTACTCTTTTTAAAGAGTAAACTCTTCATTGATTCTTTGTGTTGTTTCCATGGTCTCTTAATTTGTGCTCTAATCTTGTAATTCCCTTCCTTGCAAGAGCTTTGGGCTCGACTTGCTCTTCTTTTTCTTGAATCTTGAGGTTCCATTTTAGGTTATTTGAGCTCATTTTGATTTTCTGATATAGGAATTTACCACTATAAATTTCCCCCATGCTGAATTAGCATTGTCATTTAAATGTCAAAATTGAATGATTTCATTAATTTCATCTGTGACACATTGGTTATTTGGGAGGGTGTTATTTAATATTCATATCTTTATGAACTTTTGTGGTTTCTTTTTCCATTGATTTCCAATTTTACTGCACTATGGTCTGATAATATGCATGGGATAATTTAATTCCTTTGCATTTACTTAAGCATGTTTTATGAGACATTATGTGGTCATTTTGGAGAATGTCCTGTGTTATATTCTGATGTTGTGGGGTAGAACACTCTGCAGATATCTATTAAGTACATTTGTTCAAAAATTCAGTTGCATTCTGATATTTCTTTGTTGATTTTTAGTCTAGTTGATATGTCTGTGACAGTGGTGTATTAAGGTCCCCTACTATATAGCATTAGTGCCTATTTGATTTTTCATGTCTGTTAATATTTGTTTTATTCTGTTGAGAACACTGGAATTTGGTGCATATATATTTATGATTGTTCTACTTTTCCTATTGTTCACATAACTAGGATGTAGTAATCTTGCTTCTCTTGATTAGTCTGCTTGAAATTAAATTTGCGTGCAAATGGTGTTGCTATCCCTGCCTTTTTTCCCAGGTTCCTGTCACATGAAATATTGTTTTCCCATCCTTTGATATTCAGTCTATCATTTCTGGGTGAAATTTATTTCTTGCATGCAGCATATTGTTGTATCTTGTTTCCTGATCTATTCTGCTAGTCTGTTTCTTTTGATTGGTCAATTAAGACCATTTACATGGATGGTTATAACTGATATGTTCTGACTTATCCCTACTATATTATTTTCCTATTGTTTGTTCCATTTCTGTACCCTCTGTTTACTTTTCTTTCCCAGTGGATTCATTCTGTTGGAGTTTGTGGAGTTGTAGCGTAGCTCTTTTTAGAAGGTCCTTCAGAATATTTTAGAGTGCTGGTTTGGTGGTCACGAATTTCTTTTTTTTTTTTTTTTTTTGAGACAGGGTCTCACTTTGTAGCTCAGGCTGGCCCAGGCAAGCCTCCGCGAACTCAGCAATCCTCCTGTCTCTGCCTCCCGGGTGCTGGGATTACAGGCTTGACCCACCACGCCCGGCACTGTGGTATGTGGTATTGATTGCTGGTGGGCATGAATCATCATGCCCAGCATTCTATGTGGTTACCAGGATTGAACTCAGGACCTTGCGCTTACGAGGCAGGTGCTGGAACCACTGAGCTAAATCTCCGGCCCCGGTCATGAATTTCTTTAGGTGCTCTGTCCTGGAAGTATCTTTTTTCTCCAACAATTTTGTCAACCTTGGTTGAGTTTGTTTTCTTTTACAGCTTGAAATACTTCACTCAAAACTGTCTTTGATTTAAGGGTGTGTGGTGAGCAGTCTGGGTAATTCTGATGGGCACTCCTTTGTAAATTGTTTCTTTTCTCTAATAGCTTATAATCTCCTATTTTTGTGTTGCTTTCTAAGAGTTCTAGAAAGTTACATGCCATTGGGTAGATCTTTTTATTATGGCTAATTGGAGTTCTGTATGTCATACTTACCTGTATGTCTAATTCTTTTTAATGCTTTGCAAGTTTCCTGCCATTACTTCTGTGAATAAGTATTTTTAATACCATTTGCAATGTCTCCTGATTTTTCACTGACTCAAGCAATGTTATTCTTCTTTGCAACACCTAGCAGCTGTTGGATTGATTTTTCATGCTCCCTTGCTATTTTTAAGAAATCTTTCTTTTCATGATCAGTAACTGCAATTCTGTCTTCCAGATCTGATATTCTGTCCTCACACTGGTTCATTTTCCTGCACATACTTTCAACAGAATTTTTAATCTCCTGGATATCTGAGTGAATCTGTTTCATGGACTCCATTTCTGTCCTATGTTGGGCATTCATGGTTTCATCATTTTCCTTCTTTTCTTTAATCTGTAACCTGTCCAGATTCACTAAGTTACCTGAGAAATTATTTCTGATTTTATTTTTTTCTAGAGTCTTGTTCACCTGCTTTGTTACTTGCGCTGTTATCACTTCAGAGAGTGCAGATGAGTAGTTTTCAAATTATTCTATCTCACTGCTCCCAAGTTTGCCTTTGGCAAGCTAGAAGTCTCGGGTTACATCTTAACTTGTGTTTTCTCATTTTCTATTTTTTTAAAATTTATTCCTGCATTGATGGTTGTAAACTGCTTATGGAACGTATCTTTATTGCTAATATTAAGAAACCTTACCAAATGACTACGGCTCAGCAATATCTACCAAATGTAGCTGACTTCTGAGTCTATTACAGGATCCTACCTCTGCAATTTATTGGGGATGAAAAATTGCTGCCTATGTTGCCTAGGCCTTGGTTCTTTGGTGCTGCTATATACTAGTTTTTATGATCATCAGGTAATCTCAGTATTGGCATAGAGGAAGAAAAATTGTTTAGAAAATCATGTCACTATGGGTTAAATAACACAATCAGTAATAACAATAGCAACAAACACATCCTAAAGAATGACAAACTGTTAACTATTAATTTGACACTTTTAACCAAATGAATAGGATTTGTAATTATGTAACCAAATCTAAAGCAAATCAGAAAATTGTGTACAGTAAATATTCTCTCAAAATGGCAATTTTACCCTCAGGGAAGAAAAGGCCTTATCTGTGATAGCATGAAGCTTTGGGGGGACATCTAGACACAAGTTATAACATTCCACCCCCAGGCCCCAAAGACTCATATGCAACCCTTTATGTAAACACCATTTAGTCCATCTCCAAAAGTTGCTGAAGTCCTAATAGTTTCAACCTTGTGGAAAAATCCAAGTCCAAAATCTCCTCTTAGATTAAGGCAAACTCCTAGCACCAAGCCCCTATACAAATGAAAAGAAAGTTAAACACTTCCCACATTCAATGGCACAAAATAAACATTTCCATTCTAAAAGTTACAAATTGGGGTACAGACAGGAACAGAACAAAGCAAGTTTAAAATCCTGCTGGGCAAACATTAATTCCTGTAGTTCCATGTCCAGCATCCAAGGTACTCTGGGGTAAGATGTGAACTCCAAAGGGCTTGAGTAGCTCCATCCCTGTAGAGCTGCTGGTGGTTGTAGTTCCCAAAGCTTCTCTCCTTGCCCCAGCTCTGCTCCCTCCTTGCAGTTTTATTCAAATGATCCACTCCTGGCATCTCCAGCATCTGAGATCTGTACTTTATCTTCTATTCACATACTGCTCTCCCATAGGCACATAGCCCGGCCTCCCGGGTGGGAAGAAATCTGGGTGGAAGTCTTCCTGACCCCACAACTCTTGCATTCTACATGTGCCTAAAAATAGTACCACGTGGATGATGTCAAGGTCTGCTCCCAACTGGAGCAGTAGCCAGGCTTCTTTCTCTTTTGGCTGTAGGTGTTGATTGCTACGCACTCTGAACTTGATTCCAAAGAACAAATTTAGGCCAAAACCACTTTAGAACATATTTCTCTGGGCTCTTTTCTCAAAGAAGTTTTTCACCTTTGCAACTCTGAGACTGTAAAGGCTGGAGTTCTGCTGGTTCTTGTGATGTCCTCACACCATCTTTTCTGTTGTGTTCTTCTGAAATATTTGGCTTTATCTTGCTAGTCTTTTCAGTAACCAATTTTTCAGTCTTGTTCCATCTCTGCAAGACACAACTTTACTAAAGTTTCCTTTCTGGACAAACTCACAATGTTCTGAATCATTCTGCTGAGCTCTTTGCTCTTGACTCTCAACATAAACCTGACTAAAAGCTCCCAACAGTAGCCAAGCTACAACATCAACACTAGACTGCCTTGAAATTTCTTCTGCAAGATTAATTCTCTGCCCTTAATCTCAGTCTCAGGCAAAGTGTCTGCACAGGAACAAAATGCAGACAAACTTTCTGCCAAGGCACAACACACATCATCTGGAGTCGAATGGACGATGCAGTCCTTCTTCCCAGGAGAAACCTCCAGAGCCTAGTTTTTTTTTTTGCTTTTTGAGACAGGGTCTCACTTTGTAGTTCAGGCTGGCCCTGAGCTCACTATGGTGCCCAGGCAAGCCGCCACAAACTCAGCAATCCTCCTGTCTCTGCCTCCCGAGAGCTGGGATTACAGGCGTGAGCCACCACGTCCGGCATTGTGGTATGTGGTGTTTGATTGTTGATGGGCGTGTCTCCACACCCAGCATTATATGTGGTTACCGGGGATCGAACTTAGGACCTTGTGCTTGCAAGGCAGGCGCTGGAACCACTGAGCTAACCCTCCGGCCCAGAGCCTAGTTTTTATCAATTAGCATTTTATTCTTCTGGACTCTGACCAGAATCTCTTGTCCACTACAGCCAAAAGCTTTCCAGGGCTGCTTTTTTGGTCTCCATCTCTGAACCTTTCCAAACTTCCCATGAGCCAGTTCCAAAAGCACCTGAATTACACGGTCAGGTACAGTCATAGCAATGACCCCACCCATCTGGTAACAAACTGCTAAGACAAAAATACCCAATACCTAAAGTTAAGAGAGAAAAGATCTATTTAGCTCACATTATATAGAGGTTTTAGTTCATAGTTACCTAGCTCCAAGGCAGGGTGCCATGGCAGAGGAATATCACAAAGGAGAAAAAGTTCATGACAGGCAGAAAGCAGAAGTCATAAGCAGCAAGTCTGAGTGATATGAGCAACTGCTTTCTTTCCCTTTCACCCTACCAGGTTTAGGGTGCATGCCAAACCAATCTGGACTGATTTAGTAATCACACACCCTTAACCTCAGCATCAAACACTCTAGACCTACCAATCTCTAAAAATTTCCACCTATGACTGCATGAGGGTTTGTTGGTACAGTTTATTGGTACATTATATATACACATCACAATTACACTCCACATTGAGAATCTGTACCAGTATATGAACAAACTTAATTCTCATTTTTCCCCCTCTGTTCCCTACCCTACCTCTCCCCCACCTCTATACACACAAGCATTGTTTCCTTTTTTTAACATCAGTTTTTTCTTTCTTCATTATTTACCCCTAAGCCACACTACCCTTTGAATATTTACTATTTCACAATATCAGTCATGCATTTTAGAACACATTTATAACTTCAGTTTCTCATATCAGAGAAAATATACGATATTTGCACATCTATGTACATGAGGCTTTGGTGGAACCATATAGACACAAATCATAATAGACTCCTTCCATTTTTATAATTATCTTCTGAACTTAGCATTAGTATTCCCACTCACTATTGATGGAGAAATATTCTGTAAATAAATGTATTTTATATTTTTTTCTAATAAAAGCCAAAGGAATATTAAATCTTAGACAATGCATTTTTTGCAGTTATACAAAATACATGTGTATTTTTAAAATAATCACCTGTTATAAACCTTCACTGAAATATGTCTTGCTATCTTATAGTTAAATTTTCTGAGTCTTTAGCTTACAATTTGTATAAATTGCAAACATCCATTAAAGTAAATAGCTTAACTACTTTATCTTTATATATGAATACATAATGTCTGTTTAGCTTCTTTTTGCCAGATAAGCATCACATAGAAACAAGATAAATTTATCTTGAAAAACAAAGACTTTATTGAGTAAATTATACTTAACAGCAAGCATTTGGGAATTTATCATGGAGGAACATCTAAAGTTCTTTTGTATGGCTCCAAGGAACAATATAAGAACTAACAGGGATAACTATCATTCCCTTTAACAGAAGAGATAAAATGCTTAGCATACTGCAATCCATAAACTGAAATGGGCTACTTTTAAAATACTCACTACACAACCAGATGCAGTGGTATATACCCATTATCCCAGCTATTCAGGAGGCTGAGGCAAGAGGATCAAAAAGTTTGAGGCCAGCTTGGGCAACATAGTGAAGTTTTGTTTCAAAAATAAAAACCAAACAATTCTCTATCACTGAAGCAGAGAAAGAAGGGTCCTGTGTGAAAAATACTCTAGAAAGAATTTTTTTTTTTTTTTTTGAGACAGGGTCTCGCTTTGTAGTTCAGGCTGTCTCTGAGCTGACTATGTAGCCCAGGCAAGCCTCAAACTCAGCAATCCTCCTGTCTCTGCCTCCTGAGTGCTGGGATTACAAGCGTGAGCCACCACGTCCGGCTAGAAAGAAATTTTGATTTGGATAGTAAATTAGTTTTCTAGGCCTTCTGTAAGAAAATAGCAAAACGTGAGTGTCTAAAATCAGCAGAAAATTTACTGTCTCAGTTCAGGAAGCTATAAGCCTGAAATTAAGATATCAACAAGGTTAGGCTTCGTATGAGTCCCACAAAGGCTCCTTCCTTGTCCTTCATTTTTGCTGGTGCTGTGTTGGCACACAGTTGCCTCTGTCATCACAGAGCATTCCTGAGCCTCAGGTTCTCTCCTTCTCCTCTTATCTCTTCTTAAAACCAGTCATATTGACTTAAAAGCATACCACATTCCAGCATGATCTCAACAACAACTAATGATATGTGTAACAATCTGTTTCCAAATAAGGACACACTATGGAGTACTAGGGATTAGGACTTGAACATATCTCCATAACAGATACAAAAATAAAACTAGATTAGCAACGGTAAGATATTGAGGCTCTAGATATATATGACACAGGAAGTTCAACATGACATATAAACAGAACAACAAACTCATTGTTTATTCCATTAATCCATGTCATTCTCTCAATAGATACATATTTGTTAGGCACTGTCCTAAACAGTGCAAAGGCACTGAAAACAAATTCCTGCCCTCATGAAGCCTGAATTCAAGTTGAGTAAAAATGTTACCATTTATAAATATCTATTGCATGTCAAATTCTACAGTAAAATATATGTATTATATCTCATTATTTCTCACAACAATACATTTAGAAACTTTTATCCTCTTTACCAAATGAGAAAACTAAAGCATAGTGACATGTGATGTGTTTAAAATCCTTATGCTCTTGATGAATTGACCCATTTTTCATTAGAAATGTCCTTTCTATATCTGATGAATTCTCTATTCTTTCTGATGCTAATATCCCCACCTCATCTTTCTTAAGCTTACTCCTATATATAAACTAGTTAGATATTACTCTCAAGAATGAATTACTTAGAGCTGGGCGTGGTGGCTCACGCTTGTAATCTCAGCACTCGGGAGGCAGAGGCAGGAGGATTGCTGAGTTCGAGGCTTGCCTGGGCTACATAGTGAGCTCAGGGCCAGCCTAAACTACAAAGCAAGACCCTGTCTCAAAAAAAAAAAAAAAAAATAGAATGAATTACTCAGAGTAATGCCTAAAAAAATTTCGAATACCTTAAGTTAAGCAATCACTGCTTCCACTCAACAAATTCAGCCACTGATTCTAGAGGATTAAATTCATATTTCCCTCTTTGATTCACATTCCTGAGATTTCTGTTTAAATGTCCCAAATAACTTAGGAATTGACAGTATAGTAGGGGTTCAAACCCAGGCCTAGTAGAGCTCCCAACATAGAAAAAAATTTGTTTTGAGACAGGGTCTCACTTTGTAATTCAGGCTGGCCCTGAGCTCACTCTGTAGCCCAGGCAAACCTCGAACTCAGCAATCCTCCTGTCTCTGCCTCCCGAGTGCTGGGATTACAGGCATGAGCCACCGCACCCAGCTGTTTTTGTATTTTTTTTTTGAGACAGGGTCTCGCTTTGTAGTTCAGGCTGGCCCTCAGCTCACTCTGTAGCCCAGGCAAGCCTCGAACTCAGCAATCCTCCTGTCTTTGCCTCCCGAGTGCTGGGATTACAGGCGTGAGCCACCACACCTGGCACTGTGGTATGTGGTACTGATTGCTGGTGGGTGTGAGTCACCACGCCCAACATTCTATGTGGTTACTGGGATCAAACTCAGGACCTTGCGCTTGCGAGGCAGGTGCCATAACCACTGAGCTAAATCTCCGGCCCCTAACAGAAAAAAAAATTTTTTTTTTTTTTGAGACAGGGTCTCGCTTTGTAGTTCAGGCTGGTCCTGAGCTCACTATGTAGCCCAGGCAAGCCTCGAACTCAGCAATCCTCCTGTCTCTGCCTCCCAAGTGCTGGGATTATAGGCGTAAGCCACCATGCCCGGCTAACAGAAAATTTTGATAAGATACTGAATGACTTTTAAGGCTGCTATCAAAGAGAATCTATAAATTACATGCACATGCTAGATTAAGTAAATTGGAAAATGTTTCTTACTCTACAAACTTAGGAGCCCCATATTAGAATCACATTATTGGCCTCAAGCATATTCCAGAGAGTGCTATTTAGAATCTAGATGAATACAGAAAAATATCATTCATTAATACTGAGCAATTTGAAAGTTACCATCAGTTTCACTGGAGTGGAAGGTAAGCTTAGATCTACTATCCAGCCAAATGAAATTTGTATCATAGTATCTAAAGAAACAGTAGTTTACTACCTTCATCAAAACTATTTTTTTGCTTTAGAAAGCCATTTATAGTGTGCAGAAAAATTGTGTGTACATACTGTTTTTAGTCTCTTTTAAGAAACAATTTAAAAATAACTATCAATCTTTTTTAGAATAATTTCAATTGTGATACATATATGAAAACTAGTCAACCATAGTGGCTCATGACTATAATCCCAACACTCAGGAGGCTGACACAGGAGAATCACCTGGAATTCAAGGCCAGCCTGAACTACATAGTGAGACTCTATCTCAAAAGACAAAAAAATTACATCTCTCTTTTTAAAACATTCTTTAATTCTGAATCATAATAAAATTCAACTGTTATTTCTAATTATTCTCAGTGGTGAAACAGTTAGGTCAGAGCAGGTAATATAATGCAAATTTACATAAAACTAATAGTTTCATGGCCACCATACGTGGTAGCTAAGATTCTAGAATATATGAAAGAAGGTTAAACTATATCAACTGGAAATTCAGTAAAATAATTATTAAAGATACAGAGAATTTACCATATTTACCGAAACTACTTATTCCTACTAACTGATCATTTTTATACAAACTCAAATATATTTTCTCACCTGCAGTTTCATTTCTTCTAAGTCTTTAGTTTTTGCTACTAATTCCCCTCTTAGCTCTTCAAGCAGCAGCTGGAACTTTTCCTGGTTAGTTTGCTTTTCATTTGACAGGCGCTTAAGTTCATTTTGTGACTTTATGTACTCATCCTGCAACCTGATTTATTAAAGAAAATTCAATTTGAAGTGTATCCTTCGTTTCTAATTGCTTTAACTTTATGTAAAGTCAACCAACACTGAAGAAAAACAAGATTGCTATCACACACATTCCACTAAACTTGTAAATATCTATTCTTTATAGAATTATATACTGTAGTTTCTGAAAGCAGTTTTACTTTGAGGGGTAAAACATGTTTAGCCACCTTGATGTATTTAGATTCACTTGATACCAAAGATGTGAAACAAAGAAATTTTAAAGCAACAATTCTACTGTATTAAAATATTAATACACTGCAAAATAACAAAATTATACTGTTCCAGAGCAAACATTTAGCCTAGAGAGCTCCAATACTTTATTTAGCAATCTACCTCCTATGCCTCACCTCTAATTTATATAACTTACCTTGTGTGTTCCACTTTTAGAGTCTGATAATTGGTTTTATGATGCTCACATCGTAATCTTTCATCAATTAACATTTTTTGGAACTCAGATTCAGAGCTTAGCTCACCATCTCCACCAGGTGGAAAAATGTTAGGAAAAGTGTCCATATTGCTAAGTGAGCTGAAAACCATGTAAAAATAATTTGTGGCTTCTTAATGCTTTAGCTTTCCTTTCAGGAGTATTTCCCACTTCTTTCTTGTTAAGGCAGAAGCTCAGGAGGCCAAATTATACCTACATAGAGAAATACACTTAATTAGTGACCCATGAATTTTTTTTTTTTTTTTTTTTTTGAGACAGGGTCTCGCTTTGTAGTTCAGGCTGGCCCTGAGCTCACTATGTAGCTCAGGCAAGCCTGGAACTCAGCAATCCTCCTGTCTCTGCCTCCCGAGTGCTGGGATTACAGGCGTGAGTCACCATGCCCAGCATTGTATGTGAGTACCAGGATCGAACTCAGGGCCTTGTGCTTGCAAGGCAGGTGCCTGAACCACTGAGCTAAATCTCCAGCCCCTGGTGCTCCATATTTTTATTTTATTCTCTACCAATGTATAACAAAGTTCATTTTTCAAACTTTTCAAACCACTCACAAAACAAAATGCAAAAATAAATTTGAATGATACCTGTAATATTTTCTTCCACACAGATCCTGTGACTATTAAAGTTACAACTACAAACACTAAACTACATCAGAAGTATGGACCTTTCAGTTAAGCACTCCTGGATACACAAGCCACAGCCAACTACTAAAGTAATTGTCAAAGGTGGATTCTGGTATAAACCACACACTCTTCAGTCACAGAAATGTCATTGTGAGTTTGGTAAGTAGCTGAGAAGAATCACTGTCTTCACAAAGATGACCTTTAGCAAGTACTGTGTCTGTAATTAATGCTACAAAACAGTTTTTATTTGACACAAAGAAAACTGTACTCAGGCTGCAGATTCAAATGAGAAATCAATCAACATGTAAGTATTGATCACATCCTATATATGACATACAGTGCTAAGAATAGAACACTAAATCACTTCACCTATCCCCAAAAGCACTGATCCAGGGGTTGGGGATTTAACTCAGGGGTTCCTGTGTCTGCCTCACAAACTCAAGGTCTGTGTTTGATCTCCAGTAACCACATACCACAGTGCTGGGGTGGTGGCTCACACCTGTAATCCCAGCACTCAGGAGGCAGAGGCAGAAAGATTGCTGTGAGTTCAAAACTTGCCTGGGCTACTCAGTGAGCTAAAAGCCAGCATGAACTACAAAGTGGGACCCTGTTTCAAAAAAAAGCACTGACCCAATATGATATTATGGCTTGCATCTGTATACTCCCCCAAAGCCTCATGCAGTAAAGGGCAGAGTTTAGAAGAGGCTGGATTAGGGAAAGTGAGACTGAGATTAAGGGTGTAGATAATGGCAGCCCCATCCTGGGTGTGGGTGGCACTGATTAATAGGTTTGTAACTTGGATGAAATATAAAGAGAGAGGAACGGGCCAGAGGATTAGCTCAGTAGTTCCGGCGCCTGCCTCACAAGCGCAAGGTCCTGAGTTTGATACCCAGTAACCACACACAATGCTGGGCGTGGAGACTCACGCCCACCAGCCATCAGTACCACATACCACAGTGCCGGGCGTGGTGGCTCACACCTGTAATCCCAGCACTCGGGAGGCAGAGGCAGGAGGATTGCTGAGTTCGAGGGTTGCCTGGACTACATAGTGAGCTCAGAGCCAGCCTGAACTACAAAGCGAGACCC
>PVIC010051868.1:0-12354 GCA_004025085.1 Thryonomys swinderianus | reverse complement strand
CATATAAATGAGGCCTATAGGACTCCAAAATCCCGTAACATAAAAATAGCTAAACCTAGACATATAATTATCAAGGTTCTAGAGGCACAACAAAAGAATGAAATACTGAAAGCAGTGAGAGAAAGGAAGAAAATCACCTACAAAGGGAAGCCCATTAGGATCACAGCAGACATTTTAACACACTCAATGCAAGGAGAGCATGGAGAGAAGTATTTCAAGCACTGTGGGAAAACAACCTCCAACCTAGACTGTTGTATCCTGCAAAACTATCTTCCAGAATAGATGGGGAAATAAGATACTTCCATGATAAAGAACACCTGAAAAACATCACAAATACAAAACCTGCACTCCAAAACATTTTAAAGAACATCTTGGGAAAAAAATACACAGAAAATTCCATACCCACGAGACCCAGGAGAGTGAATTCATTGGGGCAAACAAGAAAATAAAGAAAAAAGGGAAAAAGCAAGGAAGAAAAGAACCAAGAACAGGGAAACATGGCAGCTCTGAATATGACCATATCATTCATAACCATTAATGTCAATGGACTCAACAGGCTAATTAAAAGACACAGACTAGCAGACTGGATCAAGAGGCAAGATCCTACAATCTACTGCATACAGAAAACACACCTAATTAAGAAGGAAACCTATAGATTGAAAATAAAAGGTTGGAAAACAATCCTCCATGCCATAGGAAACTGCAAAAAAAAAAAAAAAAAAAAAAAGCAGGACTGGCTATCTTGTTTGCAGATAAAATAGAGTTCAAACCCAAACTGATTAAAAGAGATAAAGAAGGTTACTATATTTTCATACAGGGAAAGATCCAACAAAAAGAAATAACAATCATAAATACCTATGCACCAAACTCTAATATACCAACTATATAAAACAAACATTGCTGGACATGAAAAGCCAGTTAACCATGAATACAATAGTAGTAAGGGATTTTAATACTCTACTACCACAAATTGACACATCAACTGGAAAAAGAATCAGTAAGGAAATACTTGAGCTAAGTAAAACTTTTGAGCAAATGGACTTATTAGATACCTACAGAATTTTTTACCGTACACAGCCAGAGTATACCTTCTTCTCAGCTGCTCATGGATCATTCTCCAAAATAGATCACATTCTAGTCCATAGAACAGGCTTAAGTAAATGCAAAGGAATCAAAGTTATCCCCTGCATACTGTCAGACCATAGTGCCTTGAAACTGGAGCTGAATAGCAGAAGAAATTCCAAGATCCTTACAAACACATGGAAATTGAACAACACTCTGTTGACCAACCAATGGGACACAAAAGAAATTAAACAGTTTCTACAACTAAATGACAACCCCAGCACAACGTACAGGAATTTATGGGACACAATGAAAGCAGTTCTGTGAGGGAAATTCATAGCAGTGAATGCCGACGTTTGGAAAATAGAGCTAACTGAAATAAACAATCTAATGATGAAATTCATACAGTTAGAAAAAGAGGAGCAAAACAAACCCAAAGCACATCCTAGAGAGGAAATTATAAGGATCAGAGCAGAAATTAATGCAATGGAGACAAAGAATCAATGAATCAAAGAGTTGGTTCCTTGAAAGGATGAATAAAATCGACAGACCCTTAGCCAACCTTATCAAACAAAGGAAGGAAAAGGCTCAAATCCATGCTATATGGAATGAAAATGGGGAAATCAGCACAGATCCAGAAGAAGTCCAAAGGGTAATAAACATGTACTTTGAAAATCTGTACTCCAAGAAGATGGAAAATCTAGAAGAAATGGATAGATTCCTAGACACATATGAACTTCCAAAGCTGAACGAAGAGGATATAAAAATGTTAAACAACCCGATGTCAATCCAGGAAATTGAAAATGTAATAAAAAAAAACCTACTAACAAAGAAAAGCTCTGGTCCTGACGGCTTCACTGCTGAATTCTACTAAACTTTTAAAGAGGAGTTAATACCAGTACTTCTCAATCTTTTTAATGAAATCAAAAGGGAAGCAGTACTCCCCAAATCATTCCTTGAAGCAACCATCACCTTGATTCCAAAGGCAGGGAAAGATACCACCAAGAAAGAAAATTACAAGCCAATCTCTCTAATGAACATTGATGCAAAAATCCTCAAGAAAATACTGGCAAGCAGAACACTGAGAGTTATCAAGAAAATCATACACCCTGATCAAGTTGGATTCTACCCAGGGATGCAAGGCTGGTTCAACATACGTAAATCAATCTACATAATACATTATATTAACAGACTCAAGGACAAAAACCATATGATTATCTCAATACACACAGAAAAAGCTTTCTTTCACCCATTCATGATCAAAACCCTACAGAGAATCAAAATCTATGGACTTTATGTCAATTTAACACAAGCTATTTATGAGAAACCAACAGCCAGCATTATCCTTAATGAACAAAAACTGAAACCTTTTACACTAAGAACAGGAATGAGACAAGGATGCCCTTTGTCACCACTCTTGGTCAATATAGTGCTGGAAACATTAGCCATAGCAATAAGGCAGGACAAAGATATAAAAGGAATAAAGATAGGAAAGGAAGAAGTTAAAATGTCATTATTTGCTGATGATATGATACTTTATCTGGAGGATCCTAAAGACTCAACCAAAAGACTGCTAGACTTAATTACCAGATATAGTAGTGTTGCTACTACAAGGTCAATGCTCAAAATCAACAGCCTTTGTCTACACAAACAACAGACTCACTGAAAGAGAAGTTGGGGAGTCAATCCTTTTCACAGTAGCACCCAGAAAAATGAAATATCTAGGAATCAACCTAACAAAGGAAATGAAAAACCTCTACTCTGAAAACTATAGGACTTGAAAAATGAGATAGAAAAGGAGATCAGAAAGTGGAAAGACATCCCTTTTTCCTGGGTAGGGAAAACCAACATCTTCAAAACCTCTATACTCCCACAACTACTATACAGATTCAATGCAATTCCTATTGAAATTCCAATGCTATACTTCACAGAGCTAGAGAAAATAATACAAAAGTTCATCTGGAACTACAAGAAACCTAGAATAGCAAAAGCAATTCTAAGCAGCCAAGACATGGCAGGGGGTATTACAATCCCCAATTTAAAACTGTACTATAAGCCACTGTGGTAAAAAAAAACTGCATGGTACTGGCAAAGTAACAGACCTGAGGACCAGTGGAATAGATTAGAAGATCCAGAGACAACCCTGGATACACTAAGCCACCTTACACTTGACAAAGGAGCCAAACATCCTCAATGGAGGAAGGACAGCCTCTTTAACAAATGGTGCTGGAAAAACTGGGCTTTAACCTGCCAAAAACTAAAGCTAGACCTATCTCTTTCACCATGCACAAAACTAAATTCACAATGGATATGAGACTTAAACATTAAAACAGAAACAATAAGCCTGCTGGAAAACAGGTTAGGTAAAACTCTTGGAGACATTGGCTTAAGCAGAGAGTTTATGAATAAAACCTCTATAGCACAAGAACTAGCAGAAAGAATCGACAAATGAGATCTCATCCTACTGAAAAGCTTCTGCACAGCAAAAGAAGTCACTGGCACTGCTAAAAGACAACCAGCAACATGGGAAAAAAAATCTTTACTAGCTGTTTATCAGACAAAGGGCTATTATCTACAACATATAAAGAACTTAAACAAATCAGTCTCCCCAAGTTTAAAGACTCAATTCAAAAATGGGCATCTGAAATGAACAGACACTTCTCAGAGGCAGAAGTCAAAGCATCTAAGAAGCATATAAAGAAATGCTCAACATCACTGGTCATTCGAGAGATGCAAATAAAAACAACACTGAGATTTCATCTCACTCCAAAAAGAATGGCCGCTATTACAAAATCAATCAACAATAAATGCTGGTGAGGATGTGGAGACAAAGGAACCCTTCTCCACTCAGTTAGTGGGATTGGAGACTTGTGCAACCATTGTGGAGATCTGTGTGGAGATTTCTCAGAAAACTAGGACTAGGGGTCCCTTTTGACCCTGCTATCCCCCTGCTAGGAATATACCCCCCAAAATTTTAAAAATCACATTGGAAAGAAAGATGTACACCCTTGTTCATAGTAGCTCAGTTCATGATAGCTCAGTCTTGGAAACAACCCAAATGCCCATCAACAGGAGAGTGGATAAAGAAGATGTGTTTTTTTTTTTAATAAAATAGAGTATTATTCTGCCATAAAGAATGACAAGATCGATCCATTGAGGTGCATCTGAAGGATATACTAATAAGTGAATTCAATAGATCCAGATAGGCATATACTGGATCTTCTCTTTGACATGAATTCCTGTAGATGCAAATGAGCTCCACAAAGTATGACAGCTTTTATAGAGTGGGAAATTTCCATAGGAGATTTGGTTTGGGTATGTAATGAGGGGAAGGAATAAATATGATTCAGAAAGAAAATAAAAGAGTATGTATAAAGGGGGTGTGGAGGCGTGGGTGGGTAGGGATATGGGTAAAAATGAGAATTAACTTGTGTTGTACATTGGTACAAATTCCCTGATGTTATGTGTGATTTTGAGATGTATATAAATTGTACCAATAAAGAATTTTTAAAAATAGGCAGGGAAAGGACAAGTTCTCTCAGTTAGACTACAGATGTTCAAAAAAACTTCAGCACATGGCAAATGGAGTGAAAGCCAAGGAACCAACATAACAGGAAAATATATCCCCAATTGTAGAGAGCAGACATTGATGGTGATGGTCAACATTTCCTAATGGGGTCTCCAAGGAAATCCCTAAAGTTCAACAGGAACCAGAGAAACAAAGGAGACTTAATTAAAGGCTGAGTTTGAAAGGGATGCCCCTTATTTATTTATTTATGCTGCATAAGGTCAACAAGAGCACTGTCCCCTGCCCTTGCATAAAGTCCCTGCTACATAAGGATAAAAGTCAGCATAAGATAGGGTTTTGCTACTAGTTCTGAGTCTAAGATGTTGAGCACAGTCTAAATCACCTGAGGTCTGTTTTTCTCCTTCAGAACCAAGTTCTTGCTCTTCATTGGTGAGGAACTGACTTGGAAGGTGGACAGGAGTTTTGAGCTACAGAGCCTTCCTGACTATCAGAGGGCAGTCACATCTCAAAGTTCCATGCACCCGGGGCTCTGCTGTGGGAAGAGAATGCGAAGAACATCCACTGGGTTAAGAAAGAGCAATCTGGTTACCTGTTTGGGCTGGTCAAATTTCTATCATTAAAAAAACAGCTGAGTTAATTCAACGTGAAAAAAGGAAGGTTAACGCAGGCTTAGACTTTTATAGTTTTAAGGTAATGTTTAGCTGATCCACTGATTTGCCTGTGCTGAGGTCTTCATGTTGAGGTGTGATTTGTGGCAGTCAGTTTTTGATTTCTATTTCTAGCACCCCATGCATAATTTCTGATGAACAAACAAACTAAAAAGTAGCAGTGATGACAAGAAATTGTGGATTTCATTTAGAACAGACAGAATTTCAAACTACTTGAGGCACCCATAAGCAAACACATGAAGACAAGTATAAGATACCACCCAAGTATGGCATTCAGGCATGCTTTGGGCTGACAGTAATTGAGGAGAGATAGATACCAAAATCCTCTTTCCTCTCTGCTTTTTTAAGAGCCAGACATAACTTTTTAGAACTATCCCTCTCCCTTTTCTATCAGGAAGGAGAAAAGCTGACCACCAGAGGCAAATTTAGATCCTCAATGCCCAGGAGATTTCACCAGAGGAAAGTACCTAGAAAGATTTACTGATTAGCTCTTATCAACCAATCATCCCCCCTCTTTAAATTTTCTCTCATCGCATGCTGTCTTTGAGACCATCGTTCATTTTTCTCTCCTTTTATTCTGTAAAAATGCATTGCCAGAGAGGCCATAGTTCCAACTCACCTCATTGAGAGTTACTATTTATTTCCTGCATGTTTGCTGTATGTATATGAGATACATACTAATAAACTTTTACTTTCCTCTTGAGAATCTTCAAAAAAGAGTCATAATGTTAAGAAGAAAATTCAAAGTGAAGGGTATTTAATGGGTTAAAAATAGAGTAATAAGATATAAGTAAAATTGATATTTGGGGGGTTTTTTGTTGTTGTTGTTTGAGACAGGGTCTCGCTTTGTAGTTCGGGCTGGCTCTGAGCTCACTATGTAGCCCAGGCAAGCCTCAAACTCAGCAATCCTCCTGTCTCTGCCTCCCGAGTGCTGGGATGACAGGCGTGAGCCACCACGACCGGCACTGTGGTATGTGGTATTGATTGCTGGTGGGCGTGAGTCTCCACACCCAGCATTGTATGTGGTTTTGAGGGATCAAACTCAGGACCTTGCGTTGTGAGGCAGGCACCAGAACCACTGAGCTAACTCTCCAGCCCTAAAATTGATATTTTTAATGACCAAATACTGCATAAATCTCTGGAAGTTTGAAAACATGGGTATTGATTTTTATAAGAAATGGTATTGAATCAAACTCAAAAATAGAGTATATAAAAATTTTTAGAAACACCAGAGAGATAAAGTCTTTGTCTAAAGGTGTGAAGAATCTTTGTATAAAGATGTACATTCCTGCTGTGTGTGTGATACCAAAATATTGCTCCACCAGAAAGAGATTCCATAAATATATTTTGGTACATTTAAATGACAGAAAAATGAATAAAAAGCAGACAAATGTGTAACAGGAAAATTTTTCATTAAATGTATTTCATTAAAAGTGCATAATATATACAACATGTCAATTGTATACTATATATAAAGTGTATGTATCTATATAATGTTATAATAGTTTAAAATGCATAGAAATTAAAAGCTTTGGATTCTGATGACAAATGTGTGGGGTTTAATTTTGATATGCACAGGATTTCAATGGTATTTTCTTTAGAAAATAAAGACATGACACAAAAGGACAAAATAAGATTTTATGGAGCTAATGAATTGGCATTTTATCATAACTATATTCATTTTGTAAAATAATATGTATCCAAAGGGAAGCAATTGGAAACTTTTGGAAATAATAAACAATTGAAGAAAATTAGCAGATAGAAACATTACATGAAAGAGTAATAACATTTCTAATATACAAAAATGGCCAATTAGAAAATGTGATTTAAAAAATTTACAATGAAATGTATACCACTTAAATTACTAGGAACTACTCAAAGAGAAAAGGCTAATATAAGAAACACATTAAGAAAAAATATTTATTTCAAGGTAGGAAGCTGTATATTTTTAAATTTCCAACATTAATTCAAACAATTTAGAGCACAGTGAAACTCTAAAAGGTTTTTTGCTTTCTAAGGAATTTACATTTTTCTAAAATAAATACAGTATACAAAAATAAAAGTCATTTCAAAACTTTTTTATTCTGCTAATATATACATGATAATCTCATTGTAATTTGATCTTCAAGAGCACAGTGATGATATTCTTGATAAACATAACTGACACAATGTATATATTTTGAAAAACAATAATAATTGAAAGGATGTGTATTGACACACATGTACAAAAATAGAGTGTACAAAAATATTAGTATCCTAATAAAGACCAAAATAGTTATTGGAAGGTTCATTTTATCTATAGGAAAAATAAATCTTCATTACATGTACTTTACACTATGATTAAAAATAAATTCTAAAAGGAATCACTGTAGGAGCAAAATCTTTTCAGTAATGAGATCAGTAATGATATAAAGCAGATATTTAAGGTTTCCTCTTTGATTTCATAGGATATTTTCCCATTGTGACCCACAGGAAGGAGATACCAAATATTTAGATTCAGTGTTAGAAAAATTAGAAATCAACAGAGTCCGTTTTCATTATAAATGCCACCTTTTTCTGAACCCCATATTCCATTTGGCCTCAAAGTTAAGAAAAACAGGATAGTTTCACGACTTTTCTCTGGTCTATTCATGCACCAGCAAAAAACCAAAGCTTAGAATTCAAGGATATCACTGACACACAAGTTCATTTTCAAGCTCTATAAGCAATAACTGCTTGTGCTTTACAAGGTAATCCTTGAGTTACACTGCCTTTTATTCTCCTTTTAGCCAAATTTTGCTGTTTTGTTGTTGCTGTCATTTTTCATTCTGTTACTGTTATTACTGTAGTCTCAGGATTTAGGCTTTTAGTTCATGACGTTTGACCCTGTGACAGCTTGGTTAAAAACTATAAGCTGAAATTATTTTAAAGTGGACCTAAACATCTTTTTAAAGTTCAAATGAGTTCAATGGAGTTTTGTTTTCTTTAATTGTATGCCTTGGTGGGCAGTGGTTTCAGCCAGGGACAGAGTCTGGACTGTCCAAGTATGTGAAGAAAGCCTATTCCCTTGTTGTTTATGGCCAGCAGTGATTGGAAAGGATGAGAAGCCTCACAGGAGGGCGAGCTCATGCAAATTCCAGACCAGAGGGGTTTGGATACCTTACAGAGAAGTACTCAGACCTTGTGATGTTTATCTGTTTTCATGAGTTACTTTTTTAGATCCATTCAACTCCAATGATGGCATGTATCCCACCAGTTTCCCTATGGGATTCTATGGAACAGGTTGTTCTTGGTAGCATTTTTAAAATAGGTACTTTGTTTGGGAATAAATATTTAGACAAAATCAAAGATGAGTGTCCCATCAAAGGATTTTAAGGGAAACTAAAAATATTTAAGAACGGAAACACCTTCTTCTGAAGCTTCTATCCAGGTTGACTTATTAATTGATTATTTCAGCATCAATGCAGTCTAACCTTTGCAAGCTTGATATTTGAATATCAAGATAGTTCAAGACAAGGATTACTTTATATCTCTCTTCACTTCATAAAGATCTCTTTAAAGTGTATTAAGCATATAATAACGCTGTAGTTAATCTAGTCGAAGGCATTAATTTGGCTACTTGATTTACGTTTTATGTCTTATAATTTTCAAAGAGCTAAGAGACCCAGGCAATGAATAATGATTGTTTTATTGAGAATAAATGCTGTACTTCGTTAACTGGGATGTTCTCAGTACAAAATTATAGAGCTCTCCATCCAAGAGTAATTTGAAGAGCTACCAAAGAATATATGATTTGAATGCTTTTACTCTTTAGTTACCAACAAAATAATGCAGGCTGAAAGTTTATGTGATGAATTAATATTTTTTATCAATTGTCACCCAGTGAATACTTCTGCAAAGCCATACAGAAATAGCACATCACTCAGGGTTGTTACAGAATTTGTGACAATTGCTTCACAATCCTTGTAACTATTAAAATACATTTAGTTTTTCAACATCTTCCTTGAAAACTCTCTAATTTAAATGACAGGTTATTTTCTGCTTTTCAAATCTTACTTTTTGCTCAGTTTCAGACTTTAAAATCTTGTAAACTCTGCAAACTCTTTGTTACTGAATTATCTCTAACTTCTCCTTATCACAAAATCACTTCTCTCCTCTATGTGGTCTTATGTTTTGTTTTATATTTTACTCTGCAAAAATATATTCCATTTTTCTCATTATTTTTAGTCCAGAAAAATACTTCAGAAATAATTTTCCTTTTTCAACATTGGTTTTCATCAAAAACATTTTTTCTTTATTAATTTCAGACCAAATAAAATTCTTAAAAATTTGAATTCAAAATAGAAAGTTTCTTTTCTGTTATGAAGAAAATAAAGAAAATTTCTGTTTAAATACAAAATAATATCAAAGCCTTCTCAGTATCATACCAATCCTTGCATACAAAATAGAAGATGAACTGTATATCTTGACTTTTGATTCAGTTACTATCTGAATTCAGTTACTCTCTGAATGGTAAATTCCCATTAAATACAACTTTCCACTCTAAATGTTCAAATATAAATTCTATGTTTGATAATAATTTTTTCTTTCCCCAGAGAAAATAATAGCAAATGTAGTTTTGACTTGAGACTCACTTTAAAAACTCTTCTTTAGACTCTGTCTATTCTGCATTGGCTCAAGAGTGATCCATTTCTCACTGTGGGAATGATGTCCATGGAAAAAATCACTTCCTCCCTTGTCCAGAAGCGGGGATTGGTTGGATACTGTTATCCACAGTGATTGGTTCTTAAATGGACATATGATTCCTTTTGAATAATGAGAGAAAATATCAGACCATTTTTTGGAAACGTTTAGGAAAGAGAGACTCCCTTTCCTCTGAGGTTGCTAGACTGGCAGGATGCAAACTCACTGTCATATGGCTAAAGCATTGGAGGCACCTGCCTGGAAATACAGCCAACACACAACCTCAGGAAACTGAGAGGGTTTTAGGTCATTGTGTTCTAAATATACACAGTCCTTTCGTCCTAGCTTTTGTTGAAGCCCATGGGTAGGTTTTGTAATTATGCAAACTAGTGGTGTGAAATTTTCTTCTCTTAAGGTACATCAGTTTGGATTTCTATGACTTGCAGTGGATGTTTTTTTAAATCACTGAGAACATACACACATGCACACATACCTATATATACTGAAAATGTGTCAGTTACTAATGATGGATGAATGAATTGACTTTTAAGACAGGGAAACTCTTACAATATCGAATGTACAATATCAAATAATTTCTTATACCTTCCTATGAGCCCCCTACATAGATTCAAATTACAAAGACTTTAAACATGAGGCATATGTGACTCTGGGGGAGCTGCGTTGATGGAGTGTTGCTATTTGGAGCGAAACATCTGGTGAGAAGAGGATGTAAAACCAGAGGGCCTGAAGTTGCTTATTGGTGAAGATGGTAGGGGAGAAGGCTGCAACTCTGCACACCCACAGGGCTGCCACTTCCTGCTGCTTTCTCAGAAATTAAGACAGTTACTTAAATTTTAAAAGACAGAATGATGCTGAAAAACCAGAGGACTTGACAATAGTGACAGTGTGTCCAGGCATCAGATGAACTTAAATCTAAATTTTTGTGCCTTCCTAATTTGGTTGAAAATGACTCTTAGAGACATTAGCATCCTGGCCCTTCCAGCCTGCCGTCCTGGGCCTCGCATGTATCCGAGCCCAGAGACAACCTTCAGGCAGAGGTGCAAGTGCTCGAAGGAAATGAACAAGTGAACCCTTGACACAACAATTCACAGGCCTAAGGAGGTCGTCTGGCTGAGGAGAACAGGGCGACGGGCCCACGGCACCTCCTTTCTTGTCCAGCACCATTGCAAAGGGTGAAGTCAGCAGGAAATTTTTTGATCGTTTTTCTCTTAGATATTCATGCTTGAAGAAATAGCAAATAGAGGGAAAAATAATAGTCATGTGTTGACATGTAGAAAAAAACTTTATGGTCATTCAGTGGCAACTTTGATTTAACTATCATTCAAATTTAACACTCCATACATTTATTTCCCAAGGAAATCTGACACAGGCATGTATAGAATAATAGCATAGAGAAACCCTGAAAGTCACATGAATTGCTAGTAAGAAAGTAAATCAGCACAATTTTTTTTCAGAGAAATGTTGACAAAGTCTCCTGTAGTGGGGGAACCCCATGAAACTTCTAACACAAAGTTGCACTACTAGGCATCTTAAAGAAACCCTGGCATATGCCTTTAAAAAATAATTGAAGAATATTTGTATCAGAAGGTTCCAAAATGGCAGAGATGTGTCTTCACCAATTAATACTTCAATTATGTCACTTATATAAGGAAAGATAAATACTACTTAAAGTGATTAGTGCAATCTGTGTCATTACCCTACGAAATTTGCTGCCTCAGGAGCTATAACACTTTCATTGTTGTCTGTAGTTGCCAACTTGCCTTAGAGATAACCTTTCTGTGAAATGAGGAAAGTAGACAAGATGAAGTAAATTTAAGGTATCCTTGAGATTTTAATTCCTAATTCTTAGTGATTCTAGTTAAACCATAATTAATTTATCAAGTTACCAAGGTTGTAGGTTTGTTTCTGTTGTGCTAAAAATGGATGGAAAGATTCCGACAACAATGATGAAACTTTCAATTGAATTTCTACAATACAAACTTGTACACCCCTTCAGGTCAAGAATCACATTTAAAGTGCTTCTGTTATTGATAAGTAACAATCATATATCTTTATATATAACAATTATATACCTTTATAAAGTACAGTCTTGATTGTTTTGGTACTTTACTGTTTTTCACTTTGGGGTACCATGTTATTCAAATTTTCATTGCTATAACAAAATACATGAGATAATTAGCTTAAAGAGAGGAAAGGATTATTTACCTCGTAACTTTTTTTAATTGAATTCTTTATTGGTACAATTTATATACATCTCAAAATCACATATAACATTGGGAAATTTGTACCAGTATATGCCACAAGTTAATTCTCATTTTTACCCATATCCCTACCCACTCCCCCCTCCTCCCCCCTTATACATGCTCTTTTATTTTCTTTCTATATCATATTTATTCCTTCCCCTCATCATAT
>PVIC010051867.1:0-12348 GCA_004025085.1 Thryonomys swinderianus | reverse complement strand
CACAGGAGAGTTAGATTTCTGGTAGACCAGAAGTCTTTAATTTTTCTTCACTTACCTCTGTTTATGTACCATTTTTAACTCAGTAATTTCCACTAACTTATTATCAGGCTTACCAATTTTTTTAACCTTTAAATAAGGTATTGAATTGGTGGGGAGTGAGGTATTACTCTGGTGGGGTTTTTAGTTCAGTTATTTTGTTCAACTCAAGAAAATTTTTGGTTCTTTTAAAATTTTTATCATTTTATTGATATTCTGAGTTTGTGCTTTTTTTTTTTTTTTTTTTGAGACAGGGCCTTGCTTTGTAGTTCAGGCTGGCCCTGAGCTCACTATGTAGCCTAGGCAAGCCTCAAACTCAGTAATCCTCCTGTCTCTGCCTCCTGAGAGCTGGAACTACAGGCGTGAGCCACCATACCTGGCACTGAGTTTGTGCATTTTTCTAAGTCTATATGTGTACACATTCATACATATATGGAGTGCCTATATATGTATATATGCAAATATATATTTAGAGTCTATGTATGTATGTATGTATATGTGTGTGTTAAATATATATGTATAGTCCTTAACAGATCATGGAGCTTGTAAAATATAATTATTTTCATTTTTCTAGGTAATTCACACATTTCCATTTCTTTATAGTTTTGGGGTAATTACATTTTTCCTTCGGTAGGTCATGTTTTGCTGTTTATTCATATGCCTGGCAACATTTTGCAAGATTTATGCATTGGAGAAACCAGATTCCTCTTCTACTTTCTTCTTCTACTTTTATATTGGGGAAGATCTAGAAGAGCTAGCCTGCCTAAGGACTCTGAAAATAAAGAGTGTAAAGTATAATGTATGAAGTAAAATTAAGCATATAAAGAAGTACAAGTCTTTGCTGGTTTGTTTTCATAAGCTTTTAGGTCTTGGCTCATTCTGGAGTCTATGTACAGTATAGATGTTCCCCTCTTATCCATCTTTAATCCTCTGTGTTTCATGGTGCCATGAAAAGCATTATGTTTCAAAACAAAGGGAGGAAGAGAGACAGGGAAGAAGGAAAGGACAGAATGACAGAGGGAGGGAGGAAATAAAGTGGAGAGGGAGAGAGGGTGGGAAGGAGGATACAAAGAGAGAGAGAGGAAGGGATGGAGAGCAAGAAAGAGGAGAAAAGAAATTATACTAATATAACTTTTGTTACAGTACACAGTCATAATTTTAAAATTCATTATCAATTATTTTAAGTAAACTTTAAGTGGGTTTTATTATAAGTGTGTATGTGCAAAATTCAGCCCACCAGAATTTTCAAGTGCCTCCTGGGGCATCTTGGAGTATACTTCTCATAGACAAGTACTGCTGATGTATTCCTGACCTATGGTGCTACAGCAGCACACTTCATTGTGCACCTTTACTCCAAGTAACCTGAGGAATACAAAATATGCTATGTTCCAGATACCCTGAACTATGCCAGTTCTGCCAGTTTCAGAATCACTTGTGGAGAAAACCAGTCACCCAGTTCTCTTCAAAAAACAGGGTATACTTTCCATTCTTCCCTCTTCAAGTCAGAAGTTCCATTACGGGCTTCTGTATTGATGATACTAAGCCAGTACTGCTTGGGGTGTGTGGGATACATTAAAATGGTTTGTCTTACATATTTCAATGTCCTTAGATCATTTTTCCTTTCACCTATGGTACTGCAACTTTTTAATTGGTTCCTGGCATTCTCACCAAGATATTGTTATGCTGGTGTCTCTCTAGGGCAATGAAGGATGGAGCTTCCTGTTCTAATTTCTTATTATTTATATTTCTTTAAATTGAATTCTTTATTGGTACATTTTATATACAGTTCACAATCACACTCAACATTGGGGAATTTGTACCAGTATATGACACAAACCCATCCGCATTTTTACCCACATCCCTATGCACCCACAACCCCTCATGCCTCATTTACATGCTATTTTTTCTTTCTGTATTATATTTATTCTTTCCACTCATTACATTCCCCCACCACATTTTCTTGGAATATTTTCTATTTTACTAAATCTGTCATACATTCTAGAATTCATATATATCTTTTAAAAAAGATGTCAAAATAGACCTGAAATCAAAACTGATTTAAAAAGACAAAGAGGGCCAAAGATTTAGCTCAGTGGTTCTGGCACCTGCCTTGCAAGCACAAGGTCCAGAATTTGATCCCTGGTAACCACATACAGTGCTGGTCATGGGGACTCATGCCTGTAATCCCAGCACTTGGGAGGCAGAGACCAGAGGATTGCTGAGTTTGAGTCTTGCCTGGGCTACATAGTGAGCTCAGGGCCAGCCTGAACTACAAAGCTTTTTTTGAGACCCTGTCTCTCAAAAAAAAAAAAAAAATAGGAAACTATATTCTTGCACAAGGAATAATCCAAGTGAAAGAAATGACATCAATAAATATTTAAACACCCCATTCTAATGCTCCCAACTATATAAAACAAATATTAGTGGATATGAAAAGCCAGATAAGCACTAATACACTAGCAGTAGAGGACTCCATTATCCCAATGTAAAAACTAGAGATATTGACTGAACAATCAATGATGAAATATTTGTGCTAACCCAACCTTTTGAACAAGGGTGCCTACTGAGTATTTTACCCCATAAAAGCAGAATATGCATCCTTCTCAGATGCTCATAGGTCATTCTCCAAAATAGACTACACATTAGTTCATAGAACATGTTTAAGTAATTGCAAAGGAATTAAAGTTATTCCCTGTATGCTGTCAGACCATAGTGTCTTGAAATTGGAGTTGAATAGCAAAAGAAATTGCAAGATTGCGACAAACACATGTAAATTGAAAATACTCTGCTGACCAAGCAATGGGTCACAGAAGAAATGAGGAAAGATGTGTTTTTTAACATAAAATGGAGTATTACTTTGCCATAAAGAATGATGAGATTAAATCATTTATATTCAAATGGACGTACCTTAGGACGTAGTCATAAGTGAAATAAATAGGCCACAGATATGTAAATATCATATATTTTTCCTGGTATGACAAACAAGTTATAACAATTTATAAGAATTTATTGGATATAATTAAAGCAGTTCTACGAGGGAAATTCATAGCAGTAAATGCCTACATCAGGAAAATAGAGAAGGTTCAAATAAATGACCTAATGCTTAACCTCAAGCTAGTAGAAAAAGAGGTGCAAAACAAACACAAACCTCATGCTAGGGAGAAAATTATAAGGATCAGGGCAAAAATTAATTCAGTGGAGGCTATGGAGGACCACACAAAACATCAGTGAATCCGAGGATTGGTTCTTTGAAAACACTGACAAAATTGACAGTCTCCCACTGTCAATTATGCTCCACACTGAGAATTTGTACCAGTATATGACACAATTTAATTCTCATTTTCCCCTTCCCTGCCCCTATATAAAAAAGCATTGGTTCCATTTTTACCATCATTTTTTCTTTCTTCATTTTTTACCCCTAAATCCCATTTCCCTTAGAATATTTATCATTTCACAATATCAATCATATATTCTAGAATACATTTATAACTTGTCATATCAGAGAAAATATATGACATTTACATATCTGTGACCTATTTATTTCACTTATGACTATATCCTGAAGGTATGTGCACTTGAATATAAATGATTTAATCTCGCCATTCTTTATGGCAAAGTAATACTCCATTTTATTTAAACACACACACACACACACACACACACACATCTTCTTTATCCATTCTACAGTTGATGGCATTTGGATTGTTTACAGGACTTACCTATCACAAACTGAGCTGGTATAACATGGATGCGCATATGTCACTGTGATATGAATCTTGTAATTATTTTGTGTATACCCCTAGCAGGGGAATAGCAAGATCAAATGGAACCTCTAATCCTACTTTTTTGAGGATTCTCCACACTCATCTCGATAATGGTTATACTAGTTTACATTCCCACCAACAGTGGAGAATGGTTCCTTTTTCTAGCATTTGTTTCTGGCTAATTTTGCAATAGCAGCCATTCTTTGTGGAGTGAGAAGAAATCTCAGAGTTGTTTTCATATGCATCTCTCGAATGGCTAGTGATGTTGAGCATGTCTTCATGTAGTTTGCAGCTACTTTTACTTCTTCCTCTGAGAAGTGTCTGTTCATTTCAGGTGCACATTTTTGAATTGGGTCTTTAAATTGGGGGACTGATTTTTTAACCTCTTTATATATTCTAGATAGTAGCTCTTTGTCTGAGGAATTACTAGTAAAGATTTTTTTTCCTATACTGTTGGTTGCCTTTTTGCTCTGCAGATGGTTAGTTTGGCTGTGCAGAAGCCCTTTAATAAAAAGAGATACCACTTGTTGATTTCTTCTGGTAGTTCTCATGCCATGGAGGTTTTGTTCATAAAGTCTTTCCCTAAGCCAATGTTTCCAAGAGCTTTACCTAACCTATTTTGCAGCAGGTATAGAGTCTCTTTTAATACTTAGGTATATCATCCACTTTGATTTTAGTTTAGTACACAGTGAAAGAGATGGATCTAGCTTCAGTTTAGCAGGTTGAAACCCAGGTTTTCCAGCACCATTTGTTCAAGAGGCTATCTTTCCTCCACTGAAGATGTTTGGCTCCTTTGTCAAAGATGAGGTGGTTTAGTGTATCTAGCATTGTTTCTGGACCTTCTAATCTATTCCACTGATCTTTAGGTCTGTTTCTTTGCCAGTACCATGCCACTTTTATCACAGTGGCTTTGTAGTAAAGTTTCATGTTGGGGAAAGTGATACCCCCTGCCAAGTCCTTGTTTCCTAGAATTGCTGTTGCTGTTCTAGGTCTCTTGTAGTTCCAGATGAATTTTTGGTTGATTTTCTCTAGATCTGTGAAACATGCTCTTGGGATTTCAATCAGGACTGTATTGAAGCTATATAGTAGTTGTGAGAGTAAAGCCATTTTGACAATGTTGGTTCTTCCTATCCTGTAACAAGGGATGTCTTTTCATTTTCTGATATCCTCTTCAATCTCTTTTTCTAAGAGTGTTATAGTTTTCAGAGTAGAGGTCCTTTACTTCCTTTGTTAGATTAACTCCTAGATATTTCATTTTTCTGAATGCTACTGTAAAAGTGATTGAGTTCCCAATTTCTTTCTTGATCTATTACTTGTGTATAAAAACACAATTGATTTTTGAGGATTGACCTTGCATCCAGCTAAACAATTAAATTTGGTGATTAGTTCTAGCAATTGTTTGGTGATACTCTAGATAGAGTATCATGTCATTAGCAAATAATGACAGTTTGACTTCTTTTCCTATCTTTATTCCTTTTATTTATTTTAATTGTCTAATTTCAATGGCTAATGTCTCTAGCACTATATTGAACAGGAGCAGTAACAGTGGGCATCCTGGTCCTGTTCCTGATCTTGGTGTGAAAGGTTTCAGTTTTTGACCATTTAGGATGATGCTGGCTGTTGGTTTTTCATAAATAGTTTTTATTGGGTTGAGATACAGTCCATCTAATCTGAGTTTCTGTAGGGTTTTGATCATGAAAGTCTGTTGGATTTTGTCAAATGCTTTTTCTGCATTTATTGAGATGACCATATAGATTTTGTCTTTGAGTCTGTGGATATAGTGAATAATGTTTATTAATTTACATATGTTGAACTATCTTTGCATCCCTGGAATGAATCCAACCTGGTCAGGTTGTATGACCTTCTTGATAATTCTCTACATTCTGTTTGCCACTATCTTATTGAAGATTTTTACATCAATGTTCATTAGAGAGATTAGCCTGTAATTCCCTTTTTGGGTTTAGTCTTTTTTCTCCTTTTGGAACCAAGGAAATGGTTGCTTCAAGGAATGTATTTGGGATACTGCCTCCCTTTCAACTTCATTAAAGAGTTTGAGAAGTAGAGGTAGTAACTCTTCTTTGAAAGTTTTGTAGAATTCAGTGGTAAAGCCATCAGGACCAGGACTTTTATTGGTTGGAAGATTTTTTTAATCACTTGTTCAATTTCCTAAATTGATATCAGGGTATTTAACATTTTTATATCCTCTTCATTCAGCTTTGGAAGTTCATATGTTTCTAGGAATCTGTCCATTTCTTCTACATTTTCCATCTTATTGGATACAAATGTTGAAAGTATGTGTTTACTATCCTCTGTGCTCACATTGGATCAGTGGTGACTTCCCTTTTTTTATTCCTAATAGCATGGATTTGAGATGGGTATATATAATGTATCAATAAAATGTAGCAATAAAAAACTAAAAATGTTACTCTCTTTAGAAGACTTATTCTAAAAATCATTAATGGTTTTATTAAATCTATATTTTAATGATCAGTAGAGGTGACTATTTTTTTTTTTTGAGACAGGGTCTCACTTTGTAGTCCAGGCTGGCCCTGAGCTCACTATGTAGCCCAAGCAAGCCTCCAACTCAGCAATCCTCCTGTCTCTGCCTCCTGAGTGCTGGGATTACAGGCGTGAGCCACCACGCCTGGCACTGTGGTATGTGGTATTGATTGCTGGTGGGCGTGAGTCTCCATGCCCAGCATTGTATGTAGTTACTGGGGATCGAACTCAGGGACCTTGTGCTTGTGAGGCAGGTGTCAGAACTACTGACCTAACCCTCCGGCCCAGAGGCGACTAATTTTGTAATTAATATGCTAGCTCTTATACAACAGAAAAAGTATCCTTTGGAAATAGAAATTTGAAATAGACTTACTTCAGAGGAAAGAGCGGTGTTTGGATTCTGTTTAGTTTCCTTAGTATGACACTTTCTACATAGAAAAAGGATAATGACTCTAGAATATTATGAAAAATAAAAGGAAACAATCTTTGTAGACTATCAGTAGAACTTTCTACATGAGTATATTTTAGCTACTACAGTAATAAAAATATTTTCATAACCATTTCTCAAAACTTAATTTATATTGACATGTTTTTCACAGTTTGTGAAATGTGATATTACATAAGGAGAACTGTTTTCTATAGCATATAAATAGAACTGAGACTTTCAGGAAAGTAATCAAATATTTTTCCAAATATTTTTAAAAGTTTACTTCAGTCTTGTATTTATTTTGCAATTAACAATACCATTAAGAACAAATGACCTTTTAAAAATATTAACATTTTTGAAAAATCTTTCATTCCAAACAAAAAATTTCTAACTTATAACACCATTTCATTGTAGCATATCTCTAGAAATTTCACAGCTAGGAGAAATATTTCCTAGGGCTTATAAATTCTCTGTACTTTTAATTGTACATTATGTTATACTAAAATGGAATTTTGTAAAGTCTTCCATCAAGATGGCAGAGTATAAACAGCACAGAAAATGACTCTCCAAGATTTAGTGTTCATACATACACTGGAATATAGTAATAGCAAAGAGAAGGTGGAGGGAATATTTCCCCAAGGACACAGATGAGTCCAAAGCAAGAATTGAAGCCAATGAGGAGAGTGACTTGAGACTTCAGTGAAGCAGGTGGCAAGAGGTGCCTTTGCCTTGAGACCTGACTCACTGTTTCAAAGGAACAGCTGCAGGCCGATGGTTTTTACTGGCAAACCCAGAGATCTCTATGGAGAAAAGTACAAGTGAAATGCAGCAGTGGACACAGGAGATTTCAGTGGATGAATTATTTGGGTTCAGATCACTGCCAGAAGAGAGTGATGGTCTGTAGCCTTTTTGTAGAGTAGCTAGCTGAGCTCCAAACTAAGAGCATCTGAAGGCTAGCTCAATCTAGAAGCTATCAGTGCCAGCAAGATGCTGCTGACTTGTCAGCAGGAGGTCAATAAATGCAGTTCCTGTGGCAGGATGCACAGAGAGTGTCTAGAACAAACTGGATCCCAGCCTCACAGCCACAAACCCACCTGAACTTCAGTGAAACTAAAGGTGCAAGCTTTTTAAATATTATGTATTACTCTGATGTCAGTCTGCACCTTGCTTGCTGGGATTAATAAACAGGGATCTGGACTCTGGCTGTCCTCTCTGTATACTAGCAACACCAAACACCTTGGAATGGATGCATTTTTTTTCTTCTCCTCTTTGTTTTTTTCTTGATTACTCGTTTTTATGTGTGAATTTTCTACTTTTTGTTCCTGATGCCCTTTTGTTTTTCTTTCTTCTTCCACTTCTGTTTTTCATGTTTCTCAAAATTCTTCTCATTTCTAGTCTCCCTTTTTTAGTATCTTTGTCTTCCTTTCTTCATTTTTGCCCCTAACCTTTTAAAAATTTTCTTTCTTGAGGGTAACATCAAAAACTAAACACTTATTTACAATTTTCTGATCCAGTTTAAATTTTGTTATATAACTACACATCTAGTTCCACTTGCACTACATTAGCGAAGGTAATATAACTGTTTTAACCAGTTGCTCTTCCTGGAATACCAGGACTCTCATTGCCTAGGGGTCATAAACTATATGAATATCAAAGAATCAGGGTCTGGGGCAAGTAGTAATAACAGCTTAGCCCCAATAAATTGAAGAGATGGGACCTGCAACAGACTCAAAGCCCAAAAGCCAGTGACACTGGATGACATCTCTGAGATGTAGAAATTTCCTACAGATTCTAAATACTAGTAATATGTCACTCATTGAGAGAATTTATAACATCAGCACAGAAATTAATACTCTCTCCCAAAAAACAAGAAATAAAAAAAAGAAAAAAAAAGAAAGTGATAAGACATAGAAGCAAGATGCAATCCCAGACTTCTAGCTCACTAAAGGCAAATCCAAAGGAAAATGAGGTGGAACAATTTGAAAACCACACACTTGGACCCTCAGAACAGTGGAAGTAACAAAGCAGATGAATGAGGCTGTAGAAAAAAAAATCAAAGCCAGAATAATTTCTGAGAAAGCTATGGAGATGGTGACTAAAATAAAAGGCATGCTTATACCTGTATTTGCTCTGGAGTCACAAAGCGAGTCACCACACCCTCTATTATTGTACATGGTTATGGGGATCAAACCAGGGCCCTTGCACTTGCTAGGCAGGTGGCAGAAACACTGAGCTAAATCTCCACCCCACAAAATGAAGTATTAGTGAACCCATAATCATCAGGCTATCTATGCTGCTAAGTACTGGAAGGCAATTCCAGCATTGTTAACTATATTTAAATTTTAGATTATACTGAAGTAGAAAAATATTACTTCATCACAGACTAATAAAAACACATAGAAGCAGATTCAATGTACCAAGAGTATACTTAAGTAAATTAAACATCACATAATATATAGAAATACTATAAATAATTTAATATAGAAAGTCCCAGGAAGCAGGATGTACCTGATAGGAAAATTAAAACTTACAAAGAAAATTAAGTGATAGAACACAATTTGCAGAAAGGAAAGGACACACTTCACTTTCCACGATTTCTAGCTCATGTCTAATAGGAAAGCATGACTGAATATACAGAGACAAAATGAAAGTGGGGGACCCCAGACAGGTTCAGGCAGAAACACAGTGGTGAAAGGGCCAGCAGGTTTGCAATCTGCAGGGATATTGGCTTTCTGCTCCCATGTGAGTCCTTCCACTGGTGAAAGACTCCAGAACAAGTATCCTCCATATTGCCTGGTCACACACTACTCCAGGGAATGGTTTATAGGGAGCAGGGGAAGGGGACTTACCTAGAACTTTTGCATTAAGTTCTAGTCTCCTGTGAATCCAATGGCATGTGGCAAAATAATAATTAGGTAGAAATGAGGTTCAGAGAAGTTGAGTTTGGGCCTGATCCATGCTACTCTGGGCAGCGAAAATGGCAGACCAGGGCTTGCCACACTTTTTGTTCAGTACCTCCAGAGTCAGGTGATGTTACAGGTCACTCAAAGGGCAGTAGTTTCAGTACATAAGGAGTAACAAATGTAACGGATCACTCCGAGGGCATAATGTTCAGTACATCAGAACAATAAGGAATTACATTGTTGAAGGTCCCAGTGTAATTCTGCCCTGGAGCATCACAGCACATGGAACTGCTGGTGTCTTTGTTGTTTCCAGAGGCAAAGATAAAGAACCAAGTCCTCCTTCAAGTGGGAAAGCTCAGCTCAGTCATAGTCCCAATTGTCCAATTAATTTTCCCAAATAGGATTGCTTTTGACAATGGTTTATTGTTTGAACATAGCATTCTGATTGGCCATAGAAAAGTTTAAATTCAGTCTCCAGTGTTATACTTCCACAAAGAATGAGAAAGAACCAGTTACAGTAAACAGCCATACACAGAGATCCACGTTCAAGCTGGAAACAGATATGCTAAGAAGTGCACTTTAAAAGACACAGGCCTAATTCACATACCCAGAGACAAGGCTCAGCCTGAACTGGATTTGAAAGTCACTACATAAGTTCAGATGTCTTAGTCCTACTGCCAACTGGAAAATGCAGCAGGACAGATCAGGCTCTGACTGCCTTCTGTATCTGAGTGTGAGCAGAGATAGGTCTTGCGTTGGACACTGCTCCAAAATTACTGATCTTAGAAAAGAATCACACGTTTATGACACACGGAAATAAATAAATGAATTCCTCCATTTATTCAGTTTTTCTCATTTTTGGATTTGTTTTTTAAAATATTTTCTGTCTTTGTTTTTGCATGTGCATTTGCTTGTTTTTTGGGGGGGGCATGTACACAGTTTTACATGTACACACATGTGTACACACATGTACACATTAGCTTAGTTTTTTAGAGGGTTTATTTTTCTTTCTTTTCTTCACGAGTTTATTAGAAATGGAGATTTTCCTCTTTAATTACTTTTTTTCCAATTTAATTATTAGTATATTTTACATACAGCCCACAATCACACTCAACATTGGGGACTTTGTACCAGTATATGATATAAGTTAATTCTCATTTTTACCCATATCCCTACCCAGCCCACAGCCCCTCACCCCCTATATACATGTTTTCTTTTTCTTTTCAAATCATATTTATTTTCCCCCTCATTACTTCCCTTTACCACATTCCCTCTGAGTATCTCTTATTTCACAAAAATCTATCATACATTTTAGAACTCATGTACATCTACAAGTTCTCACAGAAAAAAATGATATGGTATTTATACATCTGTGATCTATTTAATTCACTTATTAGTGTGTCCTCAAGGTGTGTCCATTTCCACATAAATGAATGAAACTTGTTTATAGCAGAGTAATACTGTATTTTATAAGACACACACACACACACACACACACACACACACACACACACACACCCCTTTCTTATCCAGTCTCCAGTTGATAGGCATCTGAGTTGTTTCCAAGATTTGTCTATCACAAACTGAGCTGCTATGAACATGGGTGCACATATGTCTTTAAGAAATGATTCTTTTAATTCCTTCAACTATATTCCTAGCAGGGATAGCAAGGTCAGATTGGACCTCTAATCCTAGTTTTCTGAGCAATCTCCACACTGACCTCTACAATGGGTGCACAAGTCTGCAATCCCACCAACAGTGGAGAAGGGTTCCTTTCTCCTCACAACCACACCAGCATTTATTGTTGGTTGATTTTGTGATAGCAGCCATTCTTTGTGGAGTGAGATGAAATCTCAGTGTTGTTTTCATCTGCATCTCTCAAATGACCAATGATGTTGAACATTTCTTCATATGCTTCTTGGCTGTTTTTACTTCTTCCAGTGAGAAGTGTCTGTTCATTTCAGATGCTCATTTTTTAATTGGGTCTTTAAACTTGGGGGGACTGATCACCATGTAGTAAACTAAAATCACAATGGATTACAGATGTAAACAATAGAACAGAAACAATAAACCTGCTGCAAAACAGGTTAGGTAAAACTCTTGGGCACACTGGCTTAGGCAGAGACTTCATAAAAAAACCTCTATAAGCAAGAGAACTAGCAGAAAAAATCAACAAATGGGATCTCATTTTACTAAAAAGCTTCTACATCGCAAAAGAATCCACAGGCACAGCTAAAAGACAACCAACAACACAGGAAAAAAATCTTTACTAGCTGTTTGTCAGGCAAAGCGCTGCTATCTAGAATATATGAAGAGCTTAAACAAATCAGAGCTCCCAAGTTTAAAGACCTATTTCTTTGTTTTACTGATTTTTTCTTACCCTCTTTTTTCCTCTTCCTTTTTACTTTTTGCCTTTTATTTCCCTCTTATTTTTCTCCTGCATAATTTTTCCCCTTTTTTGTTTTCTCTTCAATTTCTTATGAGTTTTATTCTCTTATCTTTAAATAAATCTATATATCTATATAGTAAATGAAAAATCAGAAAATAATGTAAATAGCATAAAATTCTGCTTACAGTGGTGCTAGGGTGGGCAGGTGAAAAGGAAAAATGAGATGAGGATGTCATGTACAGAGAAAATGAGAGCTTTCCCTCTAAAATCAGAAACAAGATAATGGTATCTGCTATTACCTTTCTTGTTCAATATAGTTCTCTTTCTTTC